>JBBELK010000122.1:600000-891547 GCA_037783545.1 Henricia sp. BOLD:AAB3569
CAAAATGATAACGAAAAAAACGGTTGCCACGCGTGACATAATTCCTGTGTAAGGTCTCCGGAAGTCGACGAGTCTCGCAGAGTCCCGCTCGTTCTCGAGGTCAACTTACACGGTCTATTCTTGGGTTTCACTTCGCTTGACAACGGTTGCTGTCCGCCATTACTCTGTCCATACTATGGCACGCCAAAGCGCAAATAATTCAACACTGATAATTTTGCCATCAACCCCTGAAAAACAAGTCTGAACATTTTGAAAAGCACACCTGTGCACAGCTGTGCCAGTTTCAAACAGTCTATCAACGTTTAAAAGTCATGCTAACTTTTTTCTTGCGCAACATTTGCGAAAATATGTGTCAACATTAAATTATCAGTATTGAATTATTTTTCGCTTTGGCGCCCCATAGTATGGCGGATGCAACCGTTGTCAAGCCAAGTAAAACCCAAGAATTGCAACGTTTGCATTGCTCGCCAATAACTGGTACCCGGTTTTCCCCAGACGAGTGCACAAAACCAGTGGCGAACGTTGGCAACGTTTGCGTAAGTGGGTAGCCTATATTGTTTCCAACAGCCTCTTTCAGCAGCTCAGTTTATGCCGGATCATCATGCACTGACGAGAGTGGCAACGTACACGACGACCAGGAAGCATGGCAGGACGGATTGTGTCATGGATGCTGGTGCGCAGATGGGGCCATCAGCTGCTGGTATATTGGCTGTCATCTAGCTGATGGGTAGTTCTACAATCCAACTACAGATTTTGTGCAACATAGTCATTGGGTAAGTTCCAATGCTGCTGCTGTTGTTAATGTTATGGCATCTCTTAATGTCATTAACTAAGGGTATTTTAATAGCAAACTGTACTTTATTAGGCCCATCAACTTGAGGTGACGAAGAAGGAGATACAGTTCTAAAAGTGGGTGGAAACCCACGGAGAAATCGAAAGGGGCGATGGCCCACGTTGTCAAGTAGACGGAGACTGAAAACCCAATAAGCGGGTTCGGCATTTCGATGCGCGCAAATGATTGTGGGTAATGTCAATAGTTGTGAGTGATAAAACTCGTCGTGAGTGATAGAACTCGCGCACGTGTGCAGTGTTTACACGAGGAACGCATGCAAACGTGAGGGATTACCGCCGTAAATTGTCTCTCAAACAGAACGGAATAAGGTTGTGGGTGAAAAACGGACCCTCCGGATCCTTGCGGATCTTCCGGATTTTGTTCAAAAATGGCTATTTAACGAACAGAAAGTGCCTAGTTTGACTTCTAAATACGCTTACGTACTTTTTACCGCCATGTACGGCCCTAATTTGTAATCAGATAAAATCCGGCGTAAAAAAAAAATTTTTTTTTTCTTAGTGTCCTGCACTTCCTATGCCTATCTCTTCGGAAATTTCACTTTGTGGAAAGTCGATGGGCTGTATGATTAGAAATTTGGGCAATACATGGTGGTAAATACATGTGGTTTGTAGTTATTAATTATGTTTTAAGTTTCCTTGCCTATTTTTTTTTATAGATTTTAGATGATTATTGTGCATTGTTTTTTAATGTTCTTAAAATGTTAAATTGATTTTAAATTATCTGTAATTTATGTTAAGCGCCTTGGGCGTCAACTTTTGACGGAGTTTGCGCTATATAAAAATGCATTATTATTATTTTTTAAAAGGTATGTAAGCGTATTCAGCTCAGAAGTCAAACTACGTACTTTTTTTTTCGTTAAATAGCCATTTTTGACAAAGATCCGGAGGGTTCGACTTTCACAAGCTGCCACGGAAGGAAGGTAGCACGTCCAAATCCTAAGCATAGTTACTTGTCTTACATTATCAAAGTTTTTTTGCAATGATTCTTAAAGATAGTATACATGATTGGCCAATTGTTACAAATAGTTTTATCCCCCTGTGTGATTGAAGATATGATTAAAACCAACCTGAGCAAAAAACCAGCTCCGTACTTTGTCTAACTTTTGAGAAAACAGTCAAAAAGGGTGTGCAGTCATTTTGCCCCAAAACCACTTCGCCCTGAACCATTTCGCCCTGAACCACGGCCTGTGCACGAAGTGGTTTTTGGGCGAAGTAGCATTTTGGCGATGTAGTGTTTGGACGAAGTGATTTGGGCCGAAATGGCACTCGGGCGAAGTGGTTTGGGGGCAAAATGGCACTTGGGTGTAATGGTTTGGGGTCGAATTGAAATTTCCTCTCATAAGACGAAAAATAATTGTTTTACTCATTTCTCAAAGACTATATCACTTCAGACGAAACCATTTCAGGGGAAGTTTTCTACGGTCATCATGTTTATATTGTGTAATTTAGGTGTAAATCTGTGAACATTTCTGATTTTCGAGATACCAATCATATACAGTTGAAGTCAGAAGTTTACATACATGTACACCACTACCATCATCACCCAAAATGATAAACAAGACTACCCGGACCATTGCAAGGTGTGCAAGCTATGTTTTAAGTACTGCATGCACGTGAGGAATTCCACACAACCAAGACTTTAGTAAAGACTGTTACAAAAATGGTGAGCACACCAGTTTTAACACAGTTGTATGTAAACTTCTGACTACAACTGATACATGTATTGCATTTAAAGCTGTGAATCCTAGGATGCGTCACAAGACGAGAAAACAGACTGGAAATGTGAGAAGAAAAGTGTGCAGCTGGACTGTCTGTAGTTAATGTGCACGTCACGTCAGTCTGAAATGTGTTTTGGCGAGTGATAATTTTATAGGAAACCTATTTTACGAATTCAGAAGTTGACCATTACTAATTTTGGGCAAATGTTACAAGTATTATAACCGCAATAAAAAGGAGTAAAAAGTTGAAAATTATACTCGAACAAAATTTCGCTGGCAGTTTTGTACACACAAATTCAGTAATGGTCAACTGCTGATCATTTTTCGTTGAGTAAATTATCAGCATTATCATTGAGATGTACATATTTATTATCATGCTCAGGTTTTCCAAAATGCTTCAGTTCAAGATCAAGATCAAGCCATTTCACAGGACATCTGTAAAAATAGCACTCTGCAGCTACACAGAAATTGGCCTGAGCTTGCGTTCATTGCCTAATGGGTGATCAACTAATTGCTCCACCCTACTCTTCCAAAACACAAAATAATTTATATGTAAAGGAATTTTATTCATCTTCACCAAAATCTGTTTTGGAGTTTAGAATTTCCTCTAGGCCTATGTGATTGCCAGAATAAAAATATTAATCATTTGGTATGTTAAATATCTGCATGCATACAAAATAAAACAAATGGGTTTAAATTGTAAAATGCTCATATCTTAACTATGCGTGTATTGGGTTTAGGTCTTGGGTTTCAGTTGGTTCCTATATTATTTAAACGAAAATTTGGATCGAAACTAATTGCTTGTAAAAGGAAAAGTATGTAACAATGCTATTTTCAAGGTTTTATTGTATCACGAGGTTTGATTGTTAAAGTAGCTTTTCCAGTCATAAAATCGAGGTTCATTTTATCAAATATCACTTATTATAAGCTATACATTTTGGTTACTGTCTATTTGGTTACCATCATTCAAACTAAAATGACAAACCATCAGCAAAATATAAGCAGTCTGATGTTTTTTTTAAAGTGCAGTTTTACTTGAAACACGCATTTCGAAAATCTTTTGATTTTTGTCATCTATAGCTTGAACTTACCAAAGTTTTTGAAGCCACAGTGTGCATTTAATTGTGACAAAAGTCTTCTATTTGACAAAACCACAGTTAGATAAATTTATTGTTAATATTGTGACTTGGCATTGGACAATTTAACAGCAGTCGTCTATTTTGCCGATTATCAGTCTTGGAAAAAAAGTAAAATAAAGGCTCGGGATAAACCTTTCCTTGTTAGCATTGTTATTACTGGTGGTTTAATTATACTATCTGTTGAGGGAATTTAAAGACTGGCGTCTGGTTGGGATCGGTTTGGTCGTGACTATCTCAAACAAGCCCAGTTAGGCGCTTGCGATCCACACATCTGGGCTCATGGACATAGAATGTTACTTCTGGCTGATAAGCATATAATAAGGGTACATGACTAAAAAAATTACACCAGGGAGCGTTCACTTGAGGGCTGGAATCCGGATTTGGAGTTTAATCAGTCCAGATTAACGGTCTCAAGTGAATGGCAGATAACTACTGGCACAGCCAATGGTTGTTTAGGTGTACAGCTCACTAAGTCTTCTTGTTTTCCCTTTTTCTTCTTCCTTTTCTTAGGCTTATACTGTTTGAATGAATAAAGAACAAATAAAGTTACAGCTTATTAATTACTGTGAAGGCAAATACACATTGTAAATGTAACTTCCTGGTCATATACAAATAATTATCTGACTGTTTATAAACTACATCACGATATCCACGATAAACATGGCCAGGTTCAGATAGTTACAGGGATAATAAACAGCGCCCTCAGCGCTCAAAGCGACAGCGAGTCGCATGTTAAATATAACACGACAAACAATCGCGGTTAACATCTCAAATAATGTATGGATTTCGTGGATCTGTCCTACCCCCCTAAACATTGGCATTAATTATAACAATACTAAAAGGCTTACCCAGTGAGTAACAATCACTCCATGATGGAAACGGAAAAAATGATGGTCAAATTTGGGGACCAAAACTCTGAAATTCCTCAAACATGTCTACCACAAACGAAGTACGCAAGTAGCCGCTCGCTAAAGTGCGCCCTCTCTTGATCTTGGGAAAAGGAGCAAACAGCACCATACAACTGATCTAGCGCCCTCGCGCAGCAAAATGGGAACTAGTTTCAACAAGGCCGCCCTCGAATTTAGGTAATAAATTCGAACTAACAAATACTTAACTGATAACAGCTACGGTAGAACACTTGGTTGAACCTGAAACAAAGTAACAACTACGGGTATACCTTGTATACATTTGTACGGTGTCATGAGTGGGTTCACCTACGCAAACTCACCTTTGTAAACTACCCGGAAGGGCACTACACATTCACTCTGGGCAATGCCTGGTTTGTTCGGCAACTCACTAGGGTCGTACTTGCTCAACTTGACAAGTCTGGCTACGGGACGCTCATATCCTCTAAGACCTACCTGTACCTTGACTGCCCGCACTCTGCCGTCACTTGACGGATAGACTTCTGAGACCGTGCCAACAGGCCATTGGGATCGAGGCAGATGATGATCAACGATCATTACCACATCCCCTTGTTCCAGGTTTTTGACTTCCTGTTGCCACTTCTGGCGGGTTTGCATGTTGGGAAGATAGGAACGGATGAACTCCCTCCAAAACTGATCAGCTAACACCTGGCTGTGTCGCCAACTACGCCGGCCTCTCAGCTCTGCAACATCGTACAGGACCATGGGTAGAGCGGGATCTTTTCTTCCCATGAGTAACATATTGGGGGTGATTGAATCCGCATCTGCTACATCCGTAGATGCATAACCTAGAGGTTTGGAGTTAATAATTCCTTCTGCCTCAACCAAGACTGTATGGAGGACAGGTTCAGGAACTGCTCGATCTTGGAGAACTCCTCTGAGAGCGCCCTTGACGGAACGAATTTCTCTCTCCCATGTCCCACCAAAATGGGGGGCATTAGGAGGGTTGAACCTAAATCGAACCTGGTACTTGGATAGTCGACGCGTCAATTCTGGACTCATCTGCTTCAATGCATTCTGGATTTCAGAGTCTGCACCTTTAAAGTTCGTGCCACAATCACTTAGAAGTTCATATGGAACGCCCCGGCGGGAAGCAAAACGCCTATATGCCATTAGGAAGTGCTCCGCGTCCATACTCGCAACCAGTTTGAGGTGGATGGCCCGAGTAGTCATAAATTTAAAGATTAAGCCCCAGCGTTTCTCTTGGCGGCGTCCGAGCTTGATAGTCATAGGACCGAAGCAGTCCATTCCTGTAGAGAAGAATGGTGGCTTATGCAGCCTGTGGCGACACTCTGGAAGATCCGCCATACGGGGGACATCTGTTTTTTTTGCGCCAACGCCGGCACTGTGAACAGTTCCGAAGGATTCCCTTTACGGCACTCTGTCCGCGCAACACCCAATATCTTCGTCGGAGGTAAGCAAATACCTGCTGCGTCCCAGCCTGATGTTGGAAGTGTTCATCGGCTTGTTTGATAAGAAGATTGGTAACCGGGTGGCGAGGTTCTAAAACTACTGGATGGGGCTCCAGGAGTGTCTCCTTATCTTTGGGCATCTTTCTGAGTCGACCTCCAACTTGAATGAGTTGTTTAGATGCATCCAGCTCCGGAGCCAACTCTAGAAGACGACTGGAATGGTGCACTGGTTTGCCTACTCGAAGAGCGAGGAGCTCATCCTGGAAACTCTCCCGCTGGGCACGCTTCAGTAGTCTGCACTCAACCTCACAGATCTGATCAGCACTAAGTGCACCGTGCTCCAAGTCTTCCTTTGCATAAATCTGGTTTACGTCCGCCTCGACCAGCTCAGCCCAACTTTCAAACCTGCTGAAGTCCACATCCAGTACATGGTCTTCCACCGGTTGTGCTGCAGTTGCGCCACAGAAGAGAGACTTCTTGAGTTCACTCTCATCCTCTACCGGCACTTCTTCATTGAGGTCTGAAGGATAATCTTTACGATGCCACGAGTCTGGTGGACAAAGTAACCAGGATGGCCCTTCAGTCCAACGAGAGCCTTTGCCCAACTGGGAAACGGTCAATCCACGGGTGATATCATCTGCAGGATTGTCCTTGGTATTCACATAGTTCCAGCTATCTCCTTCGATGAGAGTCTGAATTTCAGCAATCCTCGTGCCCACGAAAACTTTGTATCGGCACGAGTCTGACTTAATCCAAGTCAGCACAGTGCTAGAGTCACTCCAAAACACCGTGTCCTGGATGTCGAAGGTAAGGGCTTCACGTACGGATTGGGCAAGCTGTGCCCCTAGCAATGCCGCCATTAGCTCGAGGCGGGGAATGGAGAGTTGACGTTTGGGAGCCACTCTGCACTTGGCCAAGACGAAACCCAAATAGACATCCCCATTTTCATCTTTAGAGCGTAAGTGCGCCACCGCACCATATATCCTCGCTGATGCATTACAGAAGACATGGAGACTCCTGTTCATGTTGTGAGTGTTGACATGGGGTGGGGTGTAGCACCGCTGGAGCTTTAGAGTAGGGATGAGTTCCAGTTCGGAACACCACTCCTGCCACCTGTTCAGGAGGTCAACTCTAGTAATTTCATCATCCCAGTCCAACTTAGAAATCCACAACTCCTGCACAATCAGTTTGGCCCGCGATGGAAATGGAGCAATATCACCCAAGGGCTCAAACTGGCTTGCGAGAACTCGCAGTACATTACGCTTGGTAAGTGGCCCTGGCTGAGGTAGTTTGGCGGGATGGTACAACTCGTCTGTGGTACAATCCCAGTTGAGACCTAAAGCCGGTTCAGGGTCACCATACGACTGGTCAAGTAAAAGTGACTGCACCTGACGGTTTGAGCGGGCTTCCACGGGCAGGTGCTCAACCAACTACTGTCGAATGGCTGCTGGCGTATTTCACCATCTGGAACCCAGCTTGCTGCAAACACTGGCGGGTATTGTCAACCAGATGTCTGGCTTCCTCCACCGTGTCCCTGCTTGCAAGTTGATTGTCCACGTAGGTTTCTTGTTCAATCGTCTGATTGACAGATGGAAAGTGTTGGTTGGAATCCCTGGCGTGTTTCTGAAGCGCAAATGTTGCACAACAAGGGCTGCATGCAGCACCAAAGGGCAAAACGTTCCATTAAAACACGACCCACTTCTCTGAGGATTCATCCCACCATAAAAATCTAAAGGCTCGTCGCTCAGCAGGTGACAACAGGACCTGATGAAACATGGCGGTTATGTCCCCAGTGACGGCTACTCTTCTCTCCCTGAAGCGCATCAGCACCTCCAACAGAGAAGGACCCAAAGCTGGACCGGCCAACAAGACTGCATTTAGGTTCTGACCTGCGAAGGTAAATGAGCAGTTAAAAACCAGTCGATGTTTACCACTGCTGTGTACCACGTGATATGGGATATACCAAGCCCGTCGGGCTTCAGGTGTCAAGTCATCCACGGGACAGAGACTTCGGACATGTCCCTGGCTCTTCAGTTTTTCTATGTAAGTCCGGCAATAGTCAGCTATAGCTGGGTTCGCCTGCAGTCGTCTTCGGTGGGACCTTCCTAAGGCAATGACAGCTTCCGGAAAGCTGGTCGGTAGATCTTGTCCTGTTTTTATCAACAGCGGTGTCTGAAGTCTTTGGACTCCACCGACCTCCACACGAACTGTCTTGGTTTCGAGAATGTTAATGGCTAGTTTGTCTTCTCGAGAGCGAGTGACTTCTCTTGGGTTGACGTATGGCAACTTGTCTAGGGCTAGAAACCTGTCCATCATGCGATGGAGTTGATGCTCAGGGTATTGACACATAGTAAATAAGATCTGCTTGCTTTCTGGAAGCGTTCCTGCCTGCTGCAAGCCCTGTCTGCCTTGAACAGTCCATCCAAACAGAGTTTTTACTGCCACAGGGGACCTCATCTTGGGACCATTGCGAACCTCGGATGACAGAGTTAACTCAATATGATCCGCTCCAATCAATACCGTTGGCTTCACGCGGTCTGCAGTGAACAGTGGCAGGTTCCTCAGATTTTGCCTGTAACCTTTCAGCTGAAACACTGTAGTCAGTCAGCTGAATGTTCTCGGCAGTGAATGCCCTTGTGATTTGGAATCGTTGATCGGGGTCTCCACCAGGTGACACGGTAAAATTCACACATTTGCCCGACCAGTTGGTGTCTCCTATGACAGTTTCAACTCGGAGTACTTCTTTCTGCCCCGGAATGTTCAACTCTTTCACTGCCCATGGAGCGATGAGGGTCCTCTCAGCACATTCGTCTAAAATCGCAAAGGTCTCTAATTCTCCCCAGGTCCCATGCAGCACAAGAGGAACAGTCTTGATGAGCAAGTCACGTTCGTAATCCAGGTTTAAGGGCCTCGTCCCTACGCCAGTACATAGGGCAGCTCCCTTTGGTCCGGGAAGTGGTATTATGGCGATATCATGTAGGCTGCTGCAATGATCACCTTCACAGGTTTTGCATTTCTTCGGAAATTGGCATTCTTTGCCGTGCCTTTTTGCACACTTCAGGCAGCGATCATTTTGATTCAGCCACTTCACTTTCTGCTCCAAACTTAGCTTCAAAAACTTGTCGCATGTTTCAAGGTAATGCCCTGATTCGGATACTTGGCAGAACAAACAGGTCGCACGTTTTGCCGCCCAGTCAGTAGACTCCGGGTGTTGTGGGTGTGTCTTGGACACGTATGTCTTGACAGGCGGTGGTTGGTCATTGACAGGTCGTCTCGGTGGCTGTCGCTTGCTGTCGTAGGACCTCTGCTTTGGGATTAAACCCTTATTTGCCCTAAGTTTATTGGACTTTTCAAGAAGAATTAAACCAACTGGGCCGCTCTTCTTTTCTAGCCATCTACTGAGGTCTTCTACAGTGTAGGTTAAACCCAAGTCCTTTCCCCACATATTGGACAGTAACTCGGTGTAGTCGTTCGGGCAACTTGCCGGCCAGTTCAACGGCGTATTTGTGGTGTTGTAACTCTCAAAGCCTAACATTTTAGCTGTTTGCACCAATGTGGCGACTTCATCCGAAAAATCTCTCAAGCCGGACCAGTCATAGCTTGAAAGTTGTGAGTGTACCCCCAACTGACTCAGCAAACCCTGGACTATGCGTCCTGGCTGCCTAAAAACCTTGTCGAACTGTTTCATGGTCGTGGAGTAAGCATCATCACCAAGCACGAGATGTCTATCTGCCATGGCCAATGGACGTCCACCTAGTTGCCCACGCAGGTAGGCAAACTTGGTAGCCTCTGGCAAGCCGCACTCCGATTTCTTCATTATGCTGTTCCACACAGACATGAGAGTGACATACTGTTTAACATCATGTTCATCACTAAACTTGGGGATGTTAAGCTTTGGCAAGCTGTCTCTCAACACGCCAAAGCCATCAGGGTTAACTGGGGGATTACCTACAACTGGAGTAGATGCTGTGATGGTTGGAGACGAAGTCGTTGAGGCTTTCAGATTCTGTTCCTGTTTTACCTGAACACCTGCATAACCCACCTGTTCACTCAGCAGCCGCCCATTTACCTGTGGAGAGACTGAGGAAACTACAACAGGGGTGAATGGAACTGCCACAGGATTCATTTTGGCGGATACAACATAAGTCTGCGCACCCCCTGCGCTGCCAAGCTCAAACGCAACATTAGACGCATGCGAACGGTGCGGCATAGGCGTGTTAGCAAAGGTATATCCTGCGGAATGCAATTTAGGCAAAGTGTTTGAGGAATTTATTTCCGGGAAACTTACAATGTTACTCGTCACTGTAACTAAACTATGGTTAGGCTGAACAGATCCATTGAAACCCATACTTACCGAGGCACTAGTTGTCGGTACAGTGAGCTTGATACAGGGTTTTTTGTCCCCCACGGATTTAGAAAGGCCAAGATTAGGGGCCACAGTGTTCACCCAGTCCAAAGTTCTGCTCCCGCGGTCAGTTTCAAGAAGTTCTCTCTGCTGGAGACACGGCTGTTTCAAATGCATAGCGCGCACGTAATAAAAGGTGCCTGGTTTGTTTACTCGTGAATATTTGTTTACTCCAGTAAGCAGTGTCAATTTCCCCAGCGCGTCGCACAAACAAGCGATATATGCAGTGTTGAACAATACCGTTTTTCAAAGTTTTAATAAGCATCTGAATGAGACGAATGGGAAAATTCATTTGAAAAAACGTATTCGGCAAATTGTCTGCATGTACGCACACTCTTTACCATAAAAATGCTGAAAAAAGAGCCATTTTCCTTGCACACTGTGTGTGTAAAATAACGTGCAGCGAACACTAATTCAAAAATTGTATAAATCATTTTTTGGCATTTCTACCCACATTTTTTTAAAAACAATTGGTTCTTGACATGTTTGAGTAAGTTATATCCTTCCAGTTATGCAAAGGCAAGGGGAATTTTAGAGATACGCTCGATTATCTTCCTATCCTTTCTAAAAAATATACGAAAAGACTTCATGTAAACGTGGCCGCGAAATAAATCACACAGTTCGTGCACACGGCTCTGTGCAGCAGCAAACGCAGTAATACTGACACGAACTACACGTAGTTTGTGTAAATGGAAGCGCGGGTAAATGTGGCTGCGAAATAAATCACACAGTTCGTACATAGTTGAATAACGCAACTCTCCATACAGCAGCGCCCGCGGTATTACTGGTACGAACTACACGTAGTTTGTATCGCTCTTTTTGTTTACGTTGGCGCGGCAGGAAATGGAGTGACCGTGTTTTACGTTTCGGAACGAGCGATCGGCGTTCAATAAACCTTATCGACGTTCTCAATGCATTATGGGATTGGATGACAAAATTGCCCGGCCAAATGTGCATAAACATATGAGGCGGACACCAACTAGGCAACTTTTTTACTAATTTTCACGAAAACCAAAAAGAGTTCAAGAATCAACCTCCCACCACTTTATCTTTGACACATATCAAACATACTGACAAACATGTCCCGAAACAGAAATGTTGCAAATGCGAGAAATCATCGGGGATTCCCTTCGTATCGGTAGAGTCCGAGTACCACGCTCGCAGCTCGGTATGCGCTATGCAACACACGCCGTATTGGCCTTGCGAGTACACGCACACGGACACAGCGTCGCGAGTCCGTGTGTCCGTGTACACGGACTCGCAGTGCCGATACGGCGTGTGTTGCATAGCGCATACCGAGCCGCGAGCGTGGTACTCGGACTCTACCGATACGAAGGGAATCCCCGATGATTTCTCGCATTTGCAACATTTCTGTTTCGGGACATGTTTGTCAGTATGTTTGATATGTGTCAAAGATAAAGTGGTGGGAGGTTGATTCTTGAACTCTTTTTGGTTTTCGTGAAAATGAGTAAAAAAGTTGCCTAGTTGGTGTCCGCCTCATAGGTTTATGCACATTTGGCCGGGCAATTTTGTCATCCAATCCCATAATGCATTGAGAACGTCGATAAGGTTTATTTGTCAATGAAATGGATTTTCACCGGGATGCCCTGCGTAAGTTGCAGCAAGAATCCAGAAAATCGCCAACAACCAGTTCAGCCGTTCTTCTCAAGCACATGGCAGCTGAACACCAAAAAAAGGGTCCCAAATTCCACCAGCAGTATCAGTCTGCCAGTAGAGGCTGCAGCAGATGCATGGACGTACCTGCATGACCTAGGCTGGCTGAAGTTGAGGTATTTTTTTCGTATACATTGAACAAAGATTTTAAGGAATTTACCTCCTGGAATCAACACATAATTAATTTAAAGATATACTTCCCACTTGCACTTTTGTCGCAAATGTTGCTTTTCTGTAGAAAAATCACGTTTTCTTCTTCAAAAATTGCCTTCACTGAGTTAGTGCAAAATATAACCATTCACGGGCGCGCGCGCGCAGCGCCATCTGTTGTCGCGCTTACGCACAGACCGCTCGCCACGTCATTTTGTGCATTACTTTATGCAGTAATTTTATCATTTATTTATCTCAAACGCAACATTTGCGACGGAAGTGTCAGTGGGAAGTATATCTTAGAATTGAATAAGCTATCGATTCCAATATATAAATTTACCCAAATCCGTGTTCAATGTATATGAACAAAAATACCGACGGAAGTTGATAAGCATAGATTGGACAGTGCGTATCAAAACACCAGGACGGGTTCGTCATTTTTTGTTTGGTCTTACATTGTAAAATCCCTTGTTGAATTCCATTCCCTGGCAAAGCCTTTTTTTTTTTACTAGTATTACATTATAAATAAATAAATTGTTGTGAATGGGTGTTTGGTGTTTTATTGTACATCTGAGGGGGCATTTGCCCATTTGCGTTTTAGAAGTATGGCATAACAAAAGGAGAGGGCGCAATTTCATTTGGGTATTAATTTTTTTATCAATTGTATTTCTTTCCAAAAACTTGATTTGCATTTTAGTCGATTTTATACCCACTGCAAAGTGCGCCCTCCTATTGTGTCCGCCATACTTCAAAAAGGCTAATGGACTTATGGACCCCATCAGTGGCCCGATGTGGAATTTTTTTCTCAATGTGTATGTTTTTGCAACTTATGAATATATATATTTATATATATACCGTATATTTTTTTTTAAAGCCTGCATATATCCAAATGAAGCGCTTCCCTACCAAGGATTCAACTGAAGTGCGACAAACAGAAAACTTGCCCGAGAGTCTGGACACTGACCAAGCCTTAGCCATGATGAAAGATTGTCACCTGACCTGGGGTCAGTTTCGAAAAATGCGACGGTACGGTAGATAAATTAGCACAACTGCATAATGTTGGCATAGTCGCCATGTCTGTGAGGTCGCCACCCTATTTATCAGCCATTGTTCATCAATAGAGTGGCGAGGTCCCGGACCTGGCAACTATGCCGACATTTACGTTACATGTACTAAACATCAGCTTCAAAGTTTCATAAAAACGCATGCGTCTTTATCTATAGTGAATGAACTGGTGTTACATTTCATTTTTAAGTCATTAACCCGAAACATGTTTTGACAAATTTGACATGACAAGCTTTGAAGCCTGACCATTGGTTGAACCAGTGATTACGTCAGAAACATTTCTAGAGCGATAACTTCTGCCCCCACAATATACGTGCAGCCATCATTAATTTTTGCAGAGTGGTTCTCATTTTAATATTTGCACAGGTATTTAGTGAATTCTGGCACTCCATCTGATGAAAGAGCTCTGCGTCATCGCCAAGGCACATTTCTTGGAGACAACTTAGTCGGCACATTAGAAATGATGATTGAAAGCTCAAGAAACGCAATCGGTCTTGATGGTGTGCGAATGATTCCAGTGCCTTGTGTTACTGTGGGGAATTTAAGCGGCATGGTCATGGACTACTTAGACAGGCATGACATGTGAGTAATTAATTTTAAAAAAATTATAAAATAAAATAAATGGGGAATTAACAAATAACATGTACATGGACCTGCAATTCTATGTTCCATTTTTGCATAGAAATGGTACTCTCACGTGGCACGATGGGTTCATACGGCCAGATGAAATCTGGATCAAAGTCGGTGGCGATAAGGGAGGGAACTCTTTCAAGTTTGCCTTCCAAATTGTCAACACCAAGCACCCTAACAACACTGTCGTCATTTGTTGCCTTGAGGCTTCAGACTCCACAGCGAACCTCAAACGAGTGCAACCTGTGATGGATCAGGTTTCCCAGCTGAGACAACTTAAATGGAGGTAAGTGTTCAATCACTCACATTTTTAGATTAAAGGTGCAGTTTGCATGTGATCTTTTCAATTGAAAGTTAATGAAAACTAAATGTGTACAATTTCGTTTTTAATGAACAGGGGAAAACAAATTCGTCTGTTTGTGTTCGGCGACTACGAACTCCTGACCAAGTTGAGACTCAATGCACTAGTCTATGCAGTACGACAAATAAAATCAAAGTGTTTTCGAAGGAAAACTGCTAAATCCATGTTTCCTCACCATATGTACACTTTCTTCCTCCATGGTCATGAACAATTAGGGCCCAGGGTGTATGGTATTTATCTTGTTGTAATGTACGTACCCCGGTCGTGCAAAAAAACACACACCGTGTATACGTTAATTGCTTGGACGCGGCGTGCGCCGTCAACTCCGTACAGCACAAACGGGCGTAAAAACCAATGCCCTTACCTTCAAATCCCTCTAGAATCATCATTTACTATCTCAAAATAACAAATGTGAAATTTTTATCAAAAGTGGCGTTCTTGTCCACGATTTTTTCTGGGAGGCTCGAAACGACCGCTAGCATTTGCTTGACGAAAGGTCTCGGTCAGCGGTGCACATCGCTTACGTTGGCGAGTATTTCACCTCAATGTAAGGTTTTCCTAAAGTGGATAGACCAGCGCCTGCGGGATGATTTGCATATGAACAATTATTTACATACTCTCTAAATGTAAAAGAGTGAAAATTTCACTCTTTCTCTCGAGTGACAGCTTAATCACTCTTTTTGAGCGCAATAGACTACTAAAGTGTGACGTCGGTTGCCATGGTAATTGGGTCTAAACATTCGCTGGTAATCTGAAACGTCCATTGGTATAGCGCAGGGAAACAGTTCACTGGTTTTAGTTTAGACCCAAAAACCATGGCAACACACAAAGGGTGACGTTTTCACTTTAGTAGTCTATTCACTCTAATTAGAGTGGAAAATTTCCACACAGTCGCCTCAAGAAAATCACTCCTCGTCGAGTGAGCCATTTTACCACTCGAAATTTGGAGTGATTCGAGATGTCACTCGTGCACGTCTGGACTGACTCTGCGTGGGATAAATAAAACAAGTTGTACAGTACGGTTCGTAAATTATATTAGAGAGGTGCAGTTTTTAAAACAAATTCATATTTGAAATCACATCAAATTTGTACTGAAGAACACAAAAGACTCGAAAATTGTCCGGTAAATTGAATAAATCTAATAAATCGTTGACTTCCCGCGCAAACGCCACTCGACGCTCGGAGTGACTTTGCTTTAGACCATCAGCCAATCACAGACCTTTGTTGTTTCACGAGGAGCCAATCGTGTGTGTCCACGCTTATCATTTGCATATAATAGCCGCCCGCGCGCTGAAAACGTTCGCCATTTTTGATAGACACGTCCAGACTTGGCTTAGCGGCGATTCCTAGCTACGCCTATTTGTGTCGTAAAAATGGCCTCTTTTCTGGACTTGCCAAGAACAGTTGCAGACAAAATACGCAGGGCCTTTGAGGATCCGAAGACACAGGAAAAAATCGAGAGGATATTTCAAGGTAAGCATGGTAATGCGATAGATAGACCAAGGCCTAGGTCGAGCCTTCCCCGGCCCCGTTCACCACCGGCATGATCGGCAACATAGGCCTACATGACATAGGCCTAGGCCTGCGGTCGATTTAACTAGTATAGGCCTAACTCGATCGATCGTGGTATTTTTTCCTTGTACATTGAACAAATTAAGATTTGAATGAAATGACCATGACCTCCTGCATGGAATCAACAGTTCATCAAATTTTCAGATATAGGCCACTAGACCAAGTAACTGAGTCGTTGGCCCTGTTTTTTACGAATTGTTTTTTTTGGGGGGTGCCTAACGACTTAGGCAATACATACACGCTGGTGAAAGTCTGCCATAGGACCTATGCCTGTACTTAGTTTCTTAAAGATTCAGCTTGGTTTGATGGGCATTGTTGCTCAATAAGTGCAAAAATTGAGATTTTCATTTTTGTTGAACTTTGACCTCAAATTGACCACAGAAGGAAGGGTCAGATGAAAATGTCCACACGAAGAAAATTGTTGGCCATGATCTGATCTATAAGCCTACCAAATACAAAGATCATGCGTCACGTGGTTTTCCAGACGGAAGCATTTTAAAACATGCATATTTTGGTCATTTTTGGTTTGTAATTTGATACCTAATGACGTCACAATGACGTCACACTTGTATGCACATCTTCACATTGGGGTTGATGTTCCTACCAAGTTTTAAGTTGATAGCTTGAACCGTTTTGAAGAAAAGCTCTGGAAACGTTTGAGTGGAAAAAGAAAAAGATCGGGCTGTTGGCCGATCACCTAATAACCGAAAATGGCACCATAGGGAGACATGAGATAATTGTCATCCTTTAGGAGACAATTCAATTTTGTCAAATGTTTCATACAACCAATATATCAAATTTATTCCTTTCCGCGCGAGTTCAGTATATATGACCATATCTGTAAATTCCATGAAAAAAATCAAACAGTTCAATAATACTTTTAGAACATAATAGTTTTATGTAGTAATGTATGTCTCCTAAGTGTTTGTGAAACCTTATTAAGGTCATTAGGTGGACAGTACTGCAAATATCATCCAATGGGATACTATCTCCCAAGGAATAAATGTGCAAATGTTGTAATTAATAATTAGCGTCCTGCATTTAAATATCTAAATTCGTTATCCTCCATAGATCCCTGGTCGAAAATTTAAGATTCCATTCTAGTTATTCCCCTCCCCCGGTGACGTTGAAATAGTATAACATAATAAAGATATGATGTGCAGTACAGCCGCCAGTGAGAACAGGAAAAGATGTTACGGAGGCTATTATATGAGAAATTCAATTTGTTTCCGCAATTGCTTTGAAAACAAAAGGTCCATGAACCCCGCTTCTTAGGGTCATTCATTTTGTATTCCCTTACACTGCCATAGTACAGTATCAGATAAGACCAGAAAATCAGGCTTGCAGTTGAAATTAAAATATATCCGTTCCAAACCGACATTTCACTAGTTTGGAATTGTAACGTTGCACATCAAAGGAACTCAAGAGAGAAAAAAAACATACAAACTTATCATTTGCAGTATCTGAGTGTTTATTACAAAGACATTTTCTCAGGGCACCTATCGCCATTAAATGCACCACAGGACTAAACATCCCACAAACAGCAGTGAAATTGAAAGGACAGTTATTTGTAAATTCAGCAAAATTATAATTCTTATTGCACGTGAAAACTAAATCCAAATTGCACTGGCAAATAAAATTGCACACGTGTAGTAGGCCATGGGCCAAAGGCCCGTATCTTGCAGTTTAGTCTTTACTTTTTAGGGGCAACTTCATTTTTCGGATATAAGTTGTTTGAGACATGCTGAATAATATTTCACTTGTTCACATTTAAACCATTTGCACGTAACTTAGAAATAAAGGTCAGAAAAATCGACTCTTTGAGCGCGCGGTTTTATCCAACCTGGAGCTATCGCTGCCACTGCAAAATGCAGTGTCGTCGCGTTAATCTGGACACGAGTTAGGATTACAATAGACTGGATCCCGATCCACCCTGGCCCAATAAAGCTCAGTGCCCTGGCCGTACCAACGTGTATATTGACATGATTGAGAATAATAAAAAAAGGAACCCATTTGCAGTCAGTAGGTCTATCCCCATTAGCAATGAATAATTATGTGACTGCAATCGCATATAGGCCTACATGTAGGGGTTGGGCCAAATTTTGTAAGAGGCCTAGAAATATTGAGCTTCGCCTTCGTCTTAACTTGAATAAGTGATTATTTTTAGGGATTATAATCCAGGAACCGCCGCACCGGGTTGAATAAATTTGATACAAATGTTGACAAATGTCAACGAAATTCGGAAATCTGGATGCAGTAAAAAGCCACTTGACTCCTCCAGGATTCGAACTGCGGACCTTCTGATCAACGTGCAGATGCCCTACCAATTGAGCTATTTGTATCGAATTCGATCGTCTTAACTTTTTAAGTGATCTTTATACTATGCCGTGAATCCGAAACCGCTGGTCCACATTGCACGTAATTGTTTACATTATTAAAGGCAGTATACATCATTGGTAAGCCGTTACAAATAGTGTCATATAGTGTCATCTCCCTGTGTGAATGAAGATATGCATGATTAAAACCAACCTCAGTAAAATCTAGCTCCATACCTCGTCCAACTTTTGAGAAAACAGTAAAAAAACGTGTCGTTTTTCTTCCGAAATTGTGTGGAACCAAAAGTCCCGTCGAGTTTTTGTACTAGCGCCCTCTTGCGTCCGAACTGATAAAATAAATCGCTGCATGGATAAAGCAGGCACTGTTTCATGTTTACGTAGTTTACTAATACAGCAGCCGTTTGATATGTAACCAAATCAAGTCGTAATCTGACACCGTGAGCTGTACGCGCGCGTGCTGGCTAGTCGAGGTCAATATGGCATGCACAGTAAACCGTATACCTATTATAATGTACGTGTTTTTTAGGCGATGTATGTATATGGGTAACCGTATACGTTATAGCTCCATTACAAAAAAAAGGAAAATGCAGGACATTTTTTTTTTTTCCCGTATAAATACCATACACCCTCGCCACTAATCCTTCATAAGAATAAGAAGACACAACACCCCACTGAGAAAGTGTAAATATGGTGAAGAAACATGAATTTAGGGGTGAAAATGTAAAGTTTTCCTTTGAATCTTTATGCCATGTTCCATAGATTTAGTGCATGAAGTCTCAACTGGAGGTGGTGTATGGTAGTTTTTCCAAATTTTCAATGGGATATGAGGAAACAAGAGGAAATCAGCTGATCAACTGAAAAGTTTTGTGAATTTTTTACAACTTTTGTGAAAACAAGGTGACGAGTTTGTTGAAAAACGCAATTTTTTGTGAAATTCAAACTCTCAGCCGGGTTTTGTAGAATATTGGCAATTTTTGTGACATTTTCACAAAAGTGGTTAATTAATTTCACATAACACTACTGTACCGCTGACAAAAGGAGACACAGACCAAAGACATTCTTTATTTTTCTTAAATTGTGTTTATTTGAATTAAAGGCAGTATACATGATTGGTCAACCGTTTCAAATAGTGTAATCTCTCCGACGGTGACTTTTGAGAAAACAGTCAAAAACCGGGCCGTTAGTTATTGTCCTGAAATATTGCGTGGTTATTAATCTAAGAAATTCACATCAATAGGCCTCTGTACATGTACACATTCGCTCATTTCTTAAATAAACACGCAAAATTGTGATACAACCACCCGATTTTTCGAACCGCATACGTTTCCCGTACTTGTACTATTTCTAATGGTCCCCAATATAGTCTCTAATATGATGCGTACGGGAAAAGTGTGCGACTTTTATTATCTAAAACAACTTCCTCCATGTCTGAAACATAGATAATGAGAATTTCACATCAATTTGCTCATGCACACATGCGCTCATTTCTTGCATAAACACGTAAAATTGTGAGGCAACCACCCCGTATTTTTCAAGCCACCTACGTTTCCCGTACGCGTATCATGGTCCCTTGTGATGATACGCGTATGGGAAACGTATGCGGCTCGGAAAAACTGGGTGGTAATATCACCATCTTGTGTTGTTATTAATCTGAAACAACATAAGCAATGAGAATTTCACATCAATATGCTCATTTACACATGCGCTCATTTCTTTAATAAACACGCAAAATTGTGATACAACCACCCAATTTTTCCATTTTTTAGTTGCACATAATATACAGTACTGTATGTAGGAGGCTAGTACGTGGGTAGTAGGCCTACAGTACAAAACACTCTGTGCACCGCTGACAAATGGAGATACAGACCACATAAATTCCTATATTTTTCTAAAGAAATTGTCATATTCTCTACTTGCAGATGATATGGTTGACAAATCGATTGCATAAATTTTTAAATACGATAGATAGACCAAGGCCTAGGTCGAGCCTTCCCCGGCCCCGTTCACCACCGGCATGATCGGCAACATAGGCCTACATGACATAGGCCTAGGCCTGCGGTCGATTTAACTAGTATAGGCCTAACTCGATCGATCGTGGTATTTTTTCCTTGTACATTGAACAAATTAAGATTTGAATGAAATGACCATGACCTCCTGCATGGAATCAACAGTTCATCAAATTTTCAGATATAGGCCACTAGACCAAGTAACTGAGTCGTTGGCCCTGTTTTTTACGAATTGTTTTTTTTGGGGGGGCCCTAACGACTTGTGATGATACGCGTATGGGAAACGTATGCGGCTCGGAAAAACTGGGTGGTAATATCACCATCTTGTGTTGTTATTAATCTGAAACAACATAAGCAATGAGAATTTCACATCAATATGCTCATTTACACATGCGCTCATTTCTTTAATAAACACGCAAAATTGTGATACAACCACCCAATTTTTCCATTTTTTAGTTGCACATAATATACAGTACTGTATGTAGGAGGCTAGTACGTGGGTAGTAGGCCTACAGTACAAAACACTCTGTGCACCGCTGACAAATGGAGATACAGACCACATAAATTCCTATATTTTTCTAAAGAAATTGTCATATTCTCTACTTGCAGATGATATGGTTGACAAATCGATTGCATAAATTTTTAAATACGCAAGAAAACATATTCCAAGTAGGCCTAAGCCTAATGTGAACAAATTACAAACAACGCAATCAGGTGACGGGACACAATAATTAGAGGAAAATTGGAAATGCCGTTTGCAATGAGATGTACATTTTGTTTTATAGTCACTTCAGCTTTGAAAACGTAGATAGGGCGGTAAAATAATTCTTTTGTAACAGACATTTCTTTCGGCAACTTATTGCTTGCACCTGTTGATGAAAGCTTGACAAAAATGTGATGACATTTTCTATGAATAGTAGGCTATATAATTTATAAACAAAAAGTTCGAAAAAAACCAAAACCCTATTCATTCTGATCCATTGTCCACGCCCCCCCCCCCCCCCCCACCCCCCCCCCCCCCCCCCCCCGTGCTGCCCCACCCCCTAATTGGGGGTTTAGTCACTTTTTTCATGCCCCAAGCTGGGGCATTTGACCCTTTTTGTGTGCATTAGTATACGAGAGGCGCATGTTTCGGAGAAATTCCAACCCTTTTTGTAGTGCTTTTGGCTCCATGTTGGTGCTGACAAGCTTAGTCTCCCTCTTGTCCATGAACTCCATGTGAAGTATATCCTTTGTGGCATTGTCAATGAATGTATATGTCAAGTACTGAGCAGAATGCCCTGGGCTATCATTTCGCCCATCACCTGCACAGATGTGGATAAAAAAAGACAACAATCAATAATGTAAATAATTGGCAAGAGGGAACCTGTTATTATAGGCCAGGCCACCTTTCCAAAGTGTACACAAACATCTGAAGGTGGAACCTTGATATTAGGGCCCTCTCTAACATGGTCAATGGGCCAGGGCAATAGATTTTCTTTGTATACAATTCTATAGCAGTTGAACCTGGATAATCTGGCCACATACAGTAAATTGCCTCATGTGCCACTACTAGAATATGGGTTCGAATCCTGGCCGTGACAGGTTGTGGCACTTGAGCCCTTGAGCAAGGCACTTTACCATGCTTGCTCATAATAGGGGCAGAGGCAACTTGGTTGTCTCGCTTCGGACTAGTTACCCCTCCCAGCCCCACTTGTATGGTAAAGAGACTCGTAATTCTGATCTTGTTTCGGTGTGAAGAGCTGGTTTCTCCGTAATTGTCTTCGGTAGCCCTTACCTCGAGTGGCCATCGGGCCTTGTAATGGGCAACTGGCATAACATTTTGTTTAAATATTAACCCAGGTTCTGTGGGAAATGTTATGAGAAGCCTAAAAAGTTGATAAAAACTTGAAAGATATCAACTTCATAATGTATTACTTCTACAGCGTAGCTGTATGTTATAAAATTATTGTTTCTCCATGCATGTGCCCTCTTAACCTCTGTGTAGGACCACCTGTTTATTCTGGACAGATTTTGTTCGTCCCTTGGGTAGCCACTATAGTTTTAGTGTACATTGAATGCATTGATTATGAATAGTTAATATGGCACTTACAACATAACTTACCAAGAACCACAACTTTCTTGCCAAGGCATTTGTCCCTTGATTGCTGAAAGACGCCGGATGCCATGTCATCAATCGCGGGAAAGACAAATTTCAATTGGTAGCTGTGGAAAGTGTTTGGATGGAACATGTTCAAGTTCATGAACGTAAACATGAGGGCCACCTTCCTGTAATTGTTGCCAGACAGCACTAGTGCTGCTCTCAGCTTTAGATCTGCTACATGACTTCTTTGAATGGTCTCTTGGCAGCAAAAAGATGTTGTGTGTCCCTCGGAACATTTCTGAAAAAGAAAATGCTTTGATTAAAGCAATTTGCAGAAAGCATCCTGATGCAATGATATTTAGTTTACATAGCTCACGTATGATATCCACTAGAAAGTGATCAAGGTACTGATGCATAGCAGTTGACATTCAGGAACATGTTTTAGACATGAGATAAGTTTTTAAGTGCATGTTTAAAATTAGGTATCGAGGGTGATGTGTCATGGCTATTTGTTCTAAAGACAAGGCGCAGCCACAGAAAATGATAAGGCATTGAAATGACTTATGAACAGATTGGCTTTTCTCACACACATGTTATGTTCAATCATGTAAAACTTTGGGTCATTTGATGAGCTTTTTAACTAACAGAAATGTACACTAAAAATACACAATTCGGGCGTTTAACAATAAGAGCACCACCAAGCATTTCTGTCCGACACACATCAGATCTGATTTGAAAACAAATACCCGAGGTTGAAGTCTCTTTAGGAAGCCGACATTATTTAAACACCGTTTGCAGAGAAAAAGTTGAATTGCTATTTTCTTGAGAATATACAAAATATTGCTTTTTTGTAAATTGACCCGAATTGACAGTGTGAAAGACCCACTGAGTATCAGCCATATGTAATAAAAGCAGAAACCGTTTTAATACAAAGTACAAAACAAGTGAAATGGAGCAATTACCAACCCATGTTATGTGTGCAGACGTTCCTGACTTGGCTATGTTGATGTCATTTGGCTGTTGGCAAGACTGACAGTGGGACCTTGCCTCCAGCGCCAAATCTCTCAGCCTTGTCTCAGTTATGATGTAAAGCTGTGTAGATTCAGCTTCCTTGACTGAAGGTGCAACTTTATGAAGCCCGCTCCGTGTGAATAGTCAGGGAATATTTTCCGATATTTGGCAAATCTGGGAACTAAATCCTTACCAAATAATTTCTTCACCAATTTGTTACTGAAGGTGTCTACTAACACCCCTTAAAAAGTTGGAATTCAATTCCCCTAGGAAAGCCCGGGACAGCTTCTTAAAAATGCAGTACAGACTTAAAAATGTAAAAACTTAAAAATGCAGTACATCAGACAACAGCCGTTGGCAAACGCAAAGTGCCCATTTGTTTTGAATAGCGTATACGCTGGGTCAGACGGCTGTTTTGTGTTTCATCTGGCGCAAATGCCGACAGCGTTGTGTGTAGTTCTCCAACCATGGGATTGCAAAAATAGTGTTACATAATTTGAATGGGAGAACCCTGGCTGCGTTCCATTTAACCAGAGACCTAGAGAGAAATCTGATTTAACCATGTGCTGCCGACGTTCGCCACTGGTTACAGTACTTTTGTGCACTCGTCTATGAAAAGTCGGGCACCCTTCTTGGCCAACGTTTCGCGTATGTGGAACAGCAGAATAGCCAGGATTGTTTTCACATAGGTGCATTGATTTTTAGCGAGGGGGGGGGGGGGGGGGGGGGATGATGTATAATCAGGGCATACAGCACTATCAGCAGACATCCAGTCAGTTACAGGTAGGTATAGGCCCTATCGTTATACAGAAACTTTATTTTCCACTTTTTCAGGGCAATACAGGATTTTCCGTGGGGGGGGGGGGGGGGGGGGGGGATCTGACACCCCGTATTTATGCTGCTGATGTGGAACGCAGCTCCGGTCCCTCACATGCATGGCTGTCGGTTGAAAGGCTCTATTATTTATTTACCACATCCAACAGCAGAAGAACCGCCAATTACAGGAATGGGATCAATTAACATAGATATCAATTAATATAGATATTCGAATAACTATCAACTTCTAAGTTGAATTACAAACGGCCAGAGACACCGGGGAATCCCTCCCCTTGCTCTTCACGAAAGAATGCTCTTAAATCTTTAAAGTGCGTTACATGTAACACACTGGACCAACGGCTTTACATCCCTTCCGAAGGACGGAACAATTGTGATTAAGTGCCTTGCTCAAGAGCACAAGTGCCACAACCCGTCACGGCCCGGAATCTAACCCACATTCTAGTACTGGCACAGGAACTTGAGTTCGACGCGCTAGACCGCTCGGACATAACAGTAACACCCAATCAATTCAATTCCTTTCATTTATATTCGATTATATGAGTGGTAGCTTGCCGATTCCAGAAATTACCAAGCAATTCCGAAGGCAAAACTTCTACTTTTGTAAGAATATTTAGCCTCTGATCATGTTCACATTGTTAAGAAAGTGTGTGTGGTACATTTCGGGGACGTTTAGTGCCACTCGGTGCCAATGATAGACCAGTTGCGTGATAGATTTGCACTATTATATTTGCCTTCGGGCTATAGACCGTATCGAAAAGCCGCGATTCTGTGGGGCAGTTTCTTTGTTCCTTGAGGATATGCACGATTGCACATGATTGTGCTTCCATTGTTGAACGGTTTAAGTAACATAAGGTGCCCCACGAAATGGCGGCTATTCGATACGGTCTAGGCCTACCTGGCAAATCGGGCTGTTTTTAGGTGGTGCACACTGAGTAAAAAGGCAAGTTCCTGAAAATGACCCTGATCCTCAGCCTAATCACGTGACTCTGAACTTTCATCGTTATAAAAACCTCGGAATTGGATTCAGCACCATGGAAAACCATATAGTATCAACACCAGGATCTTTAAAATAGGTGTACCTACACCTGACACCTGTAAATTTCAATAGCGGCCATCTTGGAAATGGCCCCGATTCTCAGCTTAGTCACGTGACCCTGACCTTTCATCATTTTAAAAACCTCAGAATTCGATTCAGAACCACAGAAAACCACAGGAGCAGCACCAGAATCCAATACAATCACAGCGCTGCCCGCATTTGCGCCAGTATGAAACACAAAACAGTCGTCTGCTTAGGCGCACACCATTCAAAACAAATGGGCGCTTTGTCAACGGCTGTTGTCTGTACTGTATTTTTAAGGTAAAACTTTTAGAAGCTGTCACGTGGTTTTCTAGGGGAATTGAATTTCAACTTTTTAAGAGGTGTTAGTAGACACCTTCAATAACACATTGGCGAAGAAATTATTTGGTAAGGATTTAGTTCCCAGGTTTCAGCATAATTCCCTGACTAGAAGGATGGCACGTCCTCTTCTTCTGCTTCCTTGAAGTCTTCTTGCACTCTCCCATGAATCTCCTCATCCCCTGCGATAAACTCCAGGCCATTAGTTTTTTCTGATAAAGAGAACATATTTTTATGTTGCGGACCATACACCATCTACAGCATCCTAAAGATCATTCAAACCTCCATCGTCACCTAAAAATTATATTCTATTAACATATGGGTCATTCTATAAATTTGGGGTCCAATTTTTCTGTCCCCGTTACATCTGACATCTTGTAAAATGTTGTAGTTTGTAAATTCAGGACATATTCTTTAAATGCTCTCTATTTCAAAGAGTGATTACTTAAAGTATTATTCATAAAAACATGTTTTGAAGGCATTTTTAATGATACTTGTATGGCAAATAGCAGTATGTCAGGTGTAACGGGGACAGGAAAAGTCACACGTTGGACCCCAAATTTATAGAATGACCCATATTACATACCAACATATTAATTTTGTAATACATGTATATGTTGCAAAAATGCACAAATATTTCAGCCAATATATGATGTAATAACATCATATATTGGTGTGCATCTTTCAATTGGATTGTACATGTAGCACAAGTCAGCATGTAAATTATTAACAATCTCTTAACATCGGAATAAGTTCCATTTTCAACCTACTTGCTCTTGTAGGAAACTACAGGATGCCATGACTCATCCAGTTGTCCTTCGTCCGAATTGGTATGGTCAAAGTAAAGAAATTCTTCATCCTGTTTGTAGTCGATGCTGATTCTGTAAAAATTACAAACTCGTACATAAAAATATCTTAATATATACATACATACACAAAATGAAAGTAACTAATTGTCCTTACAAGGGTGCCCACATTTGAATAACAGTAGCCCTACCCCATCACCCCCCTCCCCCCCCCCCCCCCCCAATGCAGTACCTTGTTGTTTTGACTGCTATTCTGTGCAGTCCAGCATGCAACTAGCATAAATAGGATGGTGGCTACATGTACGGTACACCTAAATTCTTGAACCATAAACACTTTTTTTTCCTTTCTTGGAATGCCGATGCTAAGCTGACTTGCACCATGGAGGAAGAAATGCTTGCACAAATGTTGGTTTACATGTACCGTAGAGCATGCACATCATCAATCACACTTGGAGATTATGTCGCACAATTGCTTTTTTTCCCAGTCTTTTAATCCCACTAAAGATAATGTACATCAACTGTAGTGAACCCAATTTTTGTTCATACTCGTACGTGGGCCAACTCGTGCGTCGACCAACCCGTACGCCGACCAACTCATACGCCAGATCGGCAAGCACATGTACAATGATGTAGCTAATCTCCGTTGTGCAAATATCGAAATCCTTATCGTGGCCCCAAAGATGTTTGTACTGTAGCAAGATGTGTAAACAGTTTTTAACGGGTGTGGGTGAAAAACGGACCCTCCGGAACGTTCCAGATCTTCCGGATCTTTTTCAAAAATGGCTATTTAATGAACAGAAAGTGCCTAATTTGACTTCTTAATACGCTTTCATACCTTTTACCGCCATGTACAGGCCTTATTTTTAAAGATCCGGCGTGGGAAAAAAACAATTTCTTTTTTCGTAGTGTCCTGCACTTCCTACGCCTATTTCTTCGAAAATGTCACTTTGTGGATAGTCGATGTGGTGTATGATTACAAATTTGTGCAATACATGGTGGTAAAAGGTATGTAAACGTATTTAGAAGTCAAACTAGGTACTTTCTGTTCGTTAAATACAAATTTTTAACAAAGATCCGGAGGGTCCGACTTTCACAAACTGCCGTTTTTAACAACTCTTTTTCAAGAAAAATGTTGCCGGGCATTTACAGAAATCTGGGTCATTGTTTTTGAGAACCGAGTGGTTTTGGGGCATTGGGCAGCCCTGGTTTTGAAAGAACCGATTGTTTTTTTGCAGAAATCTTTTTTGGATATTGTGGCCCTGGAAGGCATGCAGTTTTTCTTTTTCCCAAGAATTGGGTTTTACTGCCGAAATACATTTGAAAAGGTTTTGGCAATTTCTTTACAGTAAACACACCTAATTAATTGGTTTAAATAAAATCTCCGTTCCTTAAAAAAAAGAATAAAATAAATCGGCAATTTTATTATTTGCATAGTAAACCACAAACTAAATGCGAATTCCATGAACAACAACTGCCTCTAACACTTGTAAAAGGAGTGGAGCTGGTCAGAAAAGGCAGGAAGAAGTATTTTCTTCAATTGGTTCATGATTGCAGTCTGCAGGGGAAAACAATTTGATTTTGTTTGTACTTTGTGAATGTACGTACATGTAGGCTATGCACGGCGTGGCCCGCCTATGTCAAAAGTTGAAGAACATGAGCGCCATTGGATGAAAGCGGATCCAAACTCGAAATTTTACAAGGAATTCATTTTTTGTGGTCTCACTTTCCGGAAAAACCGGGAAAGTTGTCTAATTTGCATAATTTGGATTAATTTGCATGAATCCATTGATTTCTCACGTATTAGGTCATATTACACATTAGCTATAGGGTTTCAAGGGTCGGGGTTCTATTTTCCACCTCATTTCAGTGATAAGACGATGCTGATGAGCGGGTATAGGGAAAAATCAAGTCTAAATATCTTATTTACTCGCGATATTACCGCAGGTGCTGTTGGATCCTTTGTACCAAGTGACAAGTGACCATGTTTAATGTGACCATAGGAATCAGGTCGCCAGGGTCTACGTGCATCTCGGTAAACATCATTCTGTAACAAAAATAACCATTAAATGTGCTCAGGCAGGTGGTGATCACCTGGCCGTGGGAATCTGTCAAATTGACGAAACTCACGTGAGATCGCGTTTAATGGCTCTCTCCAAAAACTGGTAGTTTCATTAAAGTTTTGGGAATCCGGGTCATATCGAGACGATGGGCGATTTCTCAGAAAATGATGACCACCTCGTGTGAAAAAATAATGTCATGGTTTCTTTACCACACAGAATTATATGGCGAGAAAAAGTGACATTTATTCAAATGAAAGTAATTGGTTTTTAATTATTTCAGGCTATCTTTAAAACTGCTGAGGCTTTCAATTATAGAGATATCTTTCAATACAATTAATAAATACCTTGGACAGTTTACGCATCCCTGTTGGTTGAGAGCACGTCACGTGGCCAGTCTTAAACGGACGATAAATACCAGCCAGTCTTAAACACCTTTTAGGCTGGCACGCGCCTGCGCCCTATTCAGCGCTTATGGAACACGCACACGCACACAGAAACTGCACGCGCCCGAAAGCAGAATGTGCACTACAAGTACCCGGTCATGTGCGTGCGCGTACAACACGCTTGGAGTACGCGTAACGCGCGCACGAAGAATTACATTTTCGTGTACTCCAATAGCATAAACTACAGAGCTCTGGAAATTGCACCTGACTTTGTTTTATAAGACCCTGATGTAATTTATCGCAGAATGCAACATATTCAGAGCACAGTGTCGTCATCCTGTAATAATTGTCTTAGGAGAACGACATCCAGAATGTAGGATGACGGCATTTTGCACTGAATATGTTGTCATCCTATAATAAATTATTTTAGGATTTTAACAAGTTGGATGGCACTTCCATAGCTCTGTAGTTGTTCCCCTTTACTATGAATATTAAAATGTCACTTTTTCTCGCCATACTTAAATATAATTCTGCGTGAGAAGAAACACAATTGAGACATTAATTTTCACACCCGGCTGTTATTATCATTTTCTGACTGGATTTCACCCATCATCTGGATGACCCCGATTCCCACAACTTCAAACAATGAAACTGCCAGTTTTGGAAGAAAGCTGTTAAACGCGATCTCACGTGAGTTTCGTCGATTTAACAAGTTCCCATGCCCAGGTGCTAGTAAGTGTATTCAATTGTTAAGATGTTTTCCGAGAAGCTTGTCAGGTAGACCCTGGCGACCCGATTCCTATGGCAACATTTAAAGTCAAACTTACAATGATCATTGTCACTTGGGACAAAACATATGCGGTAATATCTTTAAGCTATTTAGACTCGATGTATCCCTATCCGCTCATTCGCAATATCTAATCACTGAAATGAGGTGAAAAAATAGAACCTCCGACCCTTGAAACCCTATAGCTAATGTGCAACATGGTCTTATAGCTGAAAGACCAATGGATTGCGTGGATTTTTCGAGGTTTTGCAAATTAGACACATTTCCCGGTTTTTCCGGAAAGCGAGACCCCAAAAAATGAATTCCTTGTAAAATTTCAAGTTTGGATCCGTTTTCATCCAATGGCGCTCATGTTCTTGAACTTTTGACATAGGCGGGCCACGCCGTGTATGAACTAGTATTATCGTGTTAAAATAACGATGAGTACGAGTTGGTACGTGTACGAGTTGGTGTGTGTACGAGTTGACCTGTCCGCAGAGTTCTGCAAAGTTCCACAGTTCCGCAAATATATTAACCCACACCCAGTTAGCATTGGTTAGGTTATCAAGTCAGTAAATGTGTTGGGCACAATCTTCATGCTCACGCAAATTTTGAATTTGCGCAAGCAGATTTAAAACCTGCGCGCGCAAATTTTGAGCTTGAGGTACTGAATCAGATTGCGCACCGAAATTAAAACTGCGCTTGGGCATTTGCTTACGTCACGTGATCTATGCCGTGTTAGACTGGTCCCCTGTCCTCATATTTATTTTCCCTTAGTCGTATGGTTTGAATGGTTTATTTATTATTATTATTATTTCTTTCTGGTATTCACACCAAGGATTCCTCAATAGTGCTCATTGCATGCACTGTCACTCGCAAGCGTGAGGAAACCCATGAGGAATTAGAATTATGTTAAAAAGCAAACCCAATTTCTCTTTGTTTGGCCATCCTTGTTATAGCTCCATATGGTTTGGCCTAGTCCTAGACCCAGTAACTGAGTCGTTGGCCCCAGTTTTGACGATTTTGGTTTGTTTTTTGTAGCTCCCCCTCCCCCCCCCCTCCCCCCCAAAAAAACCAAAATCATAAAAACGGGGCCAACGACTCAGTTACTGGGTCTTGCCTATAGTCCAGTAAAAATTCTTAATCAAACTCGATCTCTCATGGCTAAGTGCAGTGCAAACAAGAACATATTAAAGGACGTGTGAAATAGGGTTTTTATTAAATATAATAATGGTAGAGGGTGTGTTTTACACATTTAGGTCAATTGCAGAAAATTTGATTATTCCGTTTTGGTGTAATTGTTTTCTATTTTTATGCTGATGACATTTCCATATGCATGAGCAAATCCATGATGTCATCTCAGGACAACTAAGGAAATTTCCATTGACTTGTGTACAAAAGTTTGTCATTTTCAGTGACTTCTTGGTGTTGTGATCTGTAACAGTTTACTGAGTTTATTTAGTATGTCATTTGCAACAATTACAACAAGTTTGTTTGGGTCAAAAATGTAATGTTCTTTCTCTGTTTGACTAGCAATAAACAGCGCCCTCGTCTATCAAGAAAATTTTGAAGTAGAGAAAATGTCACTTCTTTCTAAAATGAAAACAAATTTCAGTTTGCCCCTTTGTTTGCAACACTTTGATCTTCTGATTCGTAAATAAAAACAAACGGTTGATAATTTTTACTTCACTAAACCTTTAAATGAAATTCATCACAGGGGACCAGTCTAATGCCGCGTATGCGTATCGGAAAGTCTCCAGACGTCTTTTAGACTTATATTCATATGTGGACGGGAACCAGTCTAATTGCTTTGTTCAAAATTCGCGCACGGTTCAGAATTTGCGCCCAACTTTAATGTTGCGCAGATTCTGAAATTGCGTTCGAAATCAAAATTTGCGCTGCGCAATCTTTGAACTCGGTGAAGTTCAAAATCTGCGCGCGCAAATTCTGAATTTGCGCCGTGTTCAAAGATTGCGCCCAACATATGCATGGAGAATAAGTGGAGACCAGTTAACGGAATTCTTTCCAAATTATAAAATACGACTAGCCTAGGCTACATCATACATGTACTTTACTTACTTATCATGCATATCCAGAAGCATTCTGGCTAGGCCTACATGCATGACATGTAGATTCGCATTGGACATGTGGATCGAGAGCTTTTATCCTCCTCCTGCCTCCAGCGATCTGGCGATGCAGCATGGAAACTGGGAGTGCTATGTTGTCCGTCAAAAGCCGCTTGTTTTCTCGACAGAGGCGGTTTGAGGCAGACTTTGAGCGTTTTGTTTGCGCTGTCTGTTTGCTTTGCCTTTGGTCTTCCTGATTTTCGCCGCTCCTTTTCCATTTCTCAGCTCCCAATTTGTTCAGCAACACGGCCCATTCGCGAATAAAAAATTGCCTTTTTCCAAATCTCGACTTAGACTGAGGTTGAGGCTCGGGCTTCAACTGTAACTTTTTCACAAATACTGCTTGAGTGAACTTGGACAAAAAACAGAGTAACATTGGGCGAAGGTTGTTGAATAACTATCCTTCCCGCATTTCAGTACTGTTGCAGAAGTATTTTCGAAAAGGTGTACGGCCATATAGAGCCGGAGCCTTAGCCCAAGTTGAAATTTGGAGAAGGGCATTTGCAAAGTTACAACCTGACAACCTCGTCCCCGGGGTGGTAGAAATCCTCGTGATGCAGGGGACGAGGTTGTAATTTCATCGCTATTAATCGGTCGTGTGAGGGCAGCATTGAACGAAATGTTTTAAAAACTCATGAGACGAAAACTATTTCTTTTGCTCATTTCTCAAAGACTATAGCACTTTAGACAAAATCATTTCAGGGGAAGTTTTCTACGGTCATCATGTTTATATTGTGTAAGTTAGGCGTAAATCTGTGAACATTTCTGATTTTCGAATTACCAATGATGTATACTGCCTTTAATACAAAATGACCCTGTGCTAGTTGGACTGGAAGGATTCAGGATTTGCCCGTTTTTGGTCAAAAACAGTATTTTGACCATAGTGCCTGCAAATGCTTTCAGAGTTGACATAAAATGGTGCACAGTTTCAATAATGTTGAATCCGAATCTTACGTTCGCTGCTTGTAAATTGTAGGCCCAATAGGTTAACACAGGAGAAACAATACTTATTTGGAGATTTGTTTGCCCATTTTTTTGTCAAAATAGTGACATTTTGCCATTAATACCTTTGTTTTGTCAATGGGGAACGAGGGCATTGCTAGTGAAGGGGGACGCGGGGACACGTTTTTAAAGGCAGTATACATCATTGGTAAGCCCTTACAAACAGTGTCATATAGTGTCATCTTCCTGTATGAATAAAGATATGCATTATTAAAACCAACCTCAGTAAAATATAGCTCCATACCTCGTCAAACTTTTGAGAAAACAGTGAAAAACCGTGTCGTTTTTCTTCCGAAATTGTGTGAAACAAAATGTCGAGGCGAGTTTTTGTACTAGCGCCCTCTTGCGATAAAATACATTACTGCAGGGATAAGCAGGCACTGTTTCATGTTTACGTAGTTTCTTCTAATACAACAGCCGTTTGATATGTGCGCAAATCAAGTAATCCGACACCGTCTGTACGCGCGCTAGTTGGCCGGCTGGTTGGCAGCCGAGGTCAATTATATATGTATACAGTGTACTAGTATATGGCACATGCACAGTATAGTAGACCGTATTCGTTGTACACGGTACGTGTTTTTTAGTAAATGTGTGTGTCATTACAAAAAAAGAGGAAAATGCAGGATTTTTTTTTTATTTTCCGTATAAATACCATACACCCGCGCCACTAATCCTTCATAATATGACATAACACCCCACTGAGAAAGTGTAAATATGGCGAGGAAACATGAATTTAGGGGTGAAAATGTAATGTTTTTCTTTGAATTTTTATGCCATATGTTCCATAGATTTAGTGCATGAAGTCAATTTTCAATGGGATATGAGGAAACAAGAGGAAATCAGCTGATCAACTGAAAAGTTTTATGAATTTTTTACAACTTTTGTGAAAAACGCATGTTTTTGTGAATTTCAAACCCTCGGCCGGTTTTGTAGAATATTGGCAATTTGTGACATTTTCACAAAAGTGGTAAATTAATTTCACAAAACACTTACATGTACTTCTGCACCGCTAACAAAAAGAGACAAAGACCAAAGACATTCTTTATTTTTCTTAAATTGTGTTTATTTCAAATAAAGGCAGTATACATGATTGGTCAAATAGTGTAATCTCCCTGTGTGATTGAAAAACAACCCGAGTAAAAAAATCAGCTCTTTACTTCGTCTAACTTTTGAGAAAAGTCAAAAACCGGGCCGTTATTGTCCTAAAATATTGCGTGGTTATTAATCTGAGAATTTCACATCAATATAGGCCTATGTACATCTACACTTTCGCTCACTTTTTGAATAAACACGCAACATTTTGATACAACCACCCGATTTTTCCGAGCTGCATACGTTTCCCGTACGCCTACATGGTCCCTTGCGATGATGTCACGCGTACGGGAAACGTATGCGGCTCGGAAAAACTCGGTGGTAATAGACAGTTTCGGCAAGCTCAAAATCCACGCGCGTATAGCTATCTGCCATGCATTATCTAACCTACATACAAAGTGACTTGCATTCATATTTTTGATAGGTTCACAATGTCTACTAAGCTCCATATGGGACTAAACTTCAAGCTCGTGACAAAATCCCATTCCTGTGTAAAGTTTGTGCACTCCCAGTAGATTAGTGCACTGGAAATGTCGATTTAGTTTGTTTTGCGGAAAATAGGCCTAGTCACACCCGTCTATTGAGATAGGCATGATAGGTGCTTGTACATTTTTAAATATTAGTGGTTATTGATTGCATCCAGATCATCAGTCCCAAGGAAACAACAAAACTTGAGATGAGAGAAAAATCGTGAGGGCCTAATCAGGATTTGAACCTGATACCTCTGACTCGCTAGACAGATGCTGTACTAGCTGAGCTATAAGGCACAGTTAATATTAATCCTGAGGGGGTATAACCATATAGTATTTCATATCAATGGTGATCGGGCAACATACCACACATGTATGTTGTGTTCAGTCCCAAGCAAAAGAACGTATGATGTCAATTGCCATATTGATTAGCCGAAAATATGAAACACCAATTAGTATTATACAGTCAACATGGTCAACACACAAAGGGTGGCGCTTTCACTTGAGTAGATTTATGCACATATCAATTGCATCTGGAAAATTGTATTGAATTATGTATAAATCTGTACCTATCTTGGCAGCCTGAAGGTGCTAAATCCGTCACTGGAAGGGGAAGGGGGAAGGGGGAGAGGTAGGCCTTCCAGAGGAAGGGGTTAAAAAGGCGGCCAGGGGAGGGCCAGAGAAGGCCTAGAGGCAGAAGAGCTGCTCTTCAACCTGTTAGACAAGGCCAACCAGTCATCGATTTACCAGATCAGCGACGGCAAATACTAAAAGTATGCAAAACTTAGACTGGGTAAAATAACACAGTAAACTCTTGTCATAACACCCCTGATATAAAGCTCTTCTTGATATAAAGCGCCCTGCCATTATTCTCCGCATCGTGTATGCATTGGTTATAGCACTCTCTGGATATAAAGCTCAAATTATTCCGGTCCCTTGAAGAAAGCTATAATGAGAGTTTACTGTAACCCTAGAGCTCATTACCATGCACGGACACCCATAATTTCCCATGTTATAACATATATATACCATATATATACTCTCCAACAATAGAAACTGTGCATGGTAAAAATTGCTGTATTTTTTCAAGAAGGTAGAAAATAAACACCAAATTCACAGACAATATTCTTTGACATTGTTAGAAAAAAGTTATGCACTCAAAACCTGCTCATGGCATAGTGCAGGACTTAGGCATGCCTAGGTGTTGATTTCACAATAGGGGTCCTACTGGTTGTTATGTAACAGAATTCCATAAAGTTCAGGTCTCGTTAGCAAGCCGTATAAAAGGACTACCCAAATGCCAGAAGAGCATTTTGCAAGATTGTGTCCAGTACTCAAAACATCATGCCGCGTCTGTTCTTAGCTGACCGTCATCAGGCCATTGAGCATGTTTGGGATGAGATGGAGCGCCGATTATCTTCCTCAGCAGCCAACAAACCTGCAACAGCTTGGTAGAGATCTCGTCCAGGTGTGGAATGACATCCCACAAGACTTTCATGCGCGTGTCATTGGCTCCTTGAGGCGAAGATGCACAGCAAAGATTTTGTAAGCATATGTTCATGTACTGTTATTGTGTAAAGGAAAAGAGATTATACAGTCAAACACTGATAATTAGAGCACTGTTAATACAAAGTAATGCCTATAACAAGCAAAAGTTTAAGTCCAAAGTATTTTTTTTTCTAGACTTACACCCCGTTTACACTCGATTCGGCAAAGGCGAATCGAACTCCGCAATTTCCAAAAAGGGGAGTTGAAGCCGGGTAGGCACTAAGTGTAAACGCAAAAGGCGAATTGAAAAAGGCGGATCAGACCCGGGTCTGATTCGCCTTTGGGGTAGGGTTGAACCCCGCAATTGCGGGGTTCAACTCCGCAATCGTCAAGGTCGCTTGTAGTGTAAACGCTACCCGAATACAGATTCGGCAATTTCCTTTGGCGACATCCGGGAGGCCATCGTTTGGCGCGCTTTATTTTGTGGGCGTGCGTGATAGAATGTACGCCACTTACTGTGCTGGTGTGCTACTGCTAGTACATCGCTCACGGCAAGTTTTGTTGGGCAAAAACTACCCTAGTCCTACTGAAAATTCGTCCTACTGACAAGCACTTCTTCTCTGCATAAATCTACGCCGTAAAATAGCCAAAAGTGGCAACATCACTCCAGAATTTTCGTCAACAGGAACAGTTTTGCATGCAGCATGCAGCGCAGTAATAACGCGTAGATTTTCACGACACCCACCACGTGTGACGGTGCACACGATCATTACACAACAACATCGGGCGCGCGCTTTCATGACCTCTAATTTTGACCTTTCACACCCCAGGGTCCCTGGCATCGGTATTTCCGACACAAAAGGTGGGTTGACTGTAGTCTAAACACGGCAAATTGCCGAGTTTGCGGTTTGCTCTGCGGTTGCAATAAAAATGCCGAATCTGTATCCACCTTCGCCCGTTCGAGTGTAAACGCGGTGTTATAATACAAGATTATTTCCAAGGACCTCGTATTATCAGTGTTTCATCGATATGAAGTTTGCAATTGATCACGTTTAAATGACGTCACTTCCTACAAGATGTCATGGCATCAGGATTTTCAGCGTAATTTTTGGTGACGCGCTTCGGTTGCGCCGTGTTTCGAACAAATTTCGAGCAACACGCCCGCATGTTAGGAACAATTTTCAGGGTGTGCGTGCGCGTACTTGATGGCGTTTAATACGCAGTAGCATTTTTCCTACGAAGATGGCATCTGTGAACGTGATCAATTAGTGGCCAGTTTGCATTAGAAGAGTTATGTTGCATTATGAAAATTATATATTATGCTGTAAGAAAGATGCAGAAAAATTGCGCAAACAAAATAGGCATCATACCAGAAATTGACATAGTACTCCATGTTGTTTAAGAACCGCTTGTCCATGGTGATAGACATCAGTGCTGAATGGGGAGCTTCTCCTGGTGTCAGGTAGTCTTCCCGGGGTTTTTCCAGTGGCTCATGCTCACACTGACCTAACCCAACAGACCCACCCAATGCCCATTCATGTTTTCCACACACATGGTGGAGTAGGCCCCTCCATTTCTCCTGAAAGGTACGGGAAAATTCACTTATTAACCCTCGTAGAAGGTGATCCTTGGGACTGTTTTGAACAGTGTTTGTATTACGTGTACGGTATACACATATAAGCTTGCCGTGGGTTAGCGCAGGCGCGGGCACACACCCCATACTTTTTAGGGGTGCAAAAACCATTTTCGTATCTGTATACAAATTGGAGGAACAAAAATCTGCATGATACATCTTTAATTCGGATTTTCGAGTAGTCCCATCGAGTTGTTACTGAACTTGTCTATCGACCGTGCCTGAATGAAGAGCTTTTCTTCTTCATTCAAAAAAATTGTTTTTTCGTTATAAATTTAGCTTTGCGGTGCTTTAGAAGCCATGCCTTTGTTGGGAGAGCAAAAATATTCACGTGCGTAACTATATGATGTACTCCAGCGCAGCACGCGCTAACCCCGAAATTGCCTGTGAACCCTTACATGTTACCCCTGGTTTCCCTCTACAATGCTAACCCTGGGGTTTTGGCCGTTAACCCTGAGATTACCCTCCTTAATCCTAGTCACTGGCAGGGTTAACCAACCCCGGGGTAACGGTCTTATTTTGTCTTAACCCGGGGCGGAAAAACAGTAGTGGCCCCCGGGCATCTCGGGGTTAAGGATTGCAAGTACCTTACATCCTGATTAAATTGGCCTTTGTAAGGGCCCGATTGCAGATTTTGTTTCGGCAAGGTGGCAAAGTGATGATGGGGTGATGAAGTGATGGGCATATTAGCAATGGTGCAAAGTGGATGTGGGGTAAATTCACTCATACATTCCTGTATTTTTTAGCGGCATTCACTAATGACTGATGTGTCTCTGACAAATTTTGCAATGTGTTCACCGACTTGGAATGAAATGCATAGCACATGCATTCTACTCTTTATAACAACCCTAAATACAGTTTGCCCTTTGAGTTACATACCTGACAGATGTCTTTTTTTCTCGGAAGGGTTCCACTCCAGACACCCCTGAGCTGTAAGGGGACAATATATTTGGAAATACTCAGCTCTGGCAAATGCTAAAAGAACGAGAGAGCTTGGCTGAAGCATACCTCATATCATTTTCTCAAATATAGTTAGAGGTCCAAGTGCTCAATAAAAGCCTACGAAACACAAATATACATCAGACATTTTTTTTTAGACAAAGACTGGACAGTTTTAAACCCTTTTTAGCTTGGCACGTGCTCATGCCCAATTCAGCGAATATGGAACATGCCCACATACAAACTACATGTACATGCCCCCATAAGCAAAACTGGAATAAACATGATACAATACAGACAAGACAATACCTGTCAGTAGAGTGGGCCATTTCTCCTCCATGTTGTTGGCTCTCAAAGGCGATACACCTATCATGGAACTACAAAGAAAAAACCCATAAATTTTTAATGAACTGTTGTCAGCTATGTGTTTCAATCACTGTAGCACAATCCCACTCATGTCTTATGTCTGCCCCAAAACAACTTCGTGCACAGGCAATCAGGACTTGAGTGCAGGCCGTGGTTTAGGATGAAGTACATGTAGAATCAGGGCGAAGTGGTTTTGGGGACGGTTAACCCTTTTTTGACAGTTTTCTCAAAAGTTAGACGAAGTACAGAGCTTATTTTTGCTTAGGTTGGTTTTTATCATGAATATCTAATAACGACACAGAGGGATAAAACTATTTGTGGTATTTGTTGTGGTATAAGTTATATAGTGCAATCGATAGCTTATTTAATTCGAAGATATACTTCCCACTGACACTTCCGTCGCAAATGTTGCATTTCTGAGATAAATAAATGATAAAATTACTGCATAAAGTAATGCACAAAATGACGTGGCGAGCGGTCTGTGCGTAAGCGCAACAACAGAAGGCGCTGCGCGCGCGTGAATGGTTATCTTGTGCACTAACTGAAGGCAATTTGTTTGGAAGAAAACATGATTTTTCTACAGAAAAGCAACATTTGCGACAAAAGTGCAAGTGGGAAGTATATCTTAAAATTACATTATGTGTTGATTCCAGGAGGTAATTTCCTTAAAGTCTTTGTTCAATGTATACGAAAAAAATACCCTATTTGTAATGGTTTACCAATCATGTATACCGCCTTTAAGTGTTTACTGAAAAAAAGGCATTATCTGATTTTCTTCAACTCATAGTCTTACCTGGGAGCTACACCGGATAGATGTGCAGGGGTGGATGTGGCAAATTTTAGTCCTGCAGATGAACTTGGTCCTGGAATGCTTGGTGAAGAACTCCTAAATGCACAGTAAAACATGTTAGCAAAAAGTTAAACCATGCAAGATTCCAACTTTGCCTTGTCCCATGTTTTTCAGAAAGACATCGATTTGGAGGTTAGAGCCACAGTCACAAACCAGTCACAAACCATTCTGCCCCAAAACAGAATGAGTTGACATATTATTACAGTCAGAATACCCTAAATGTTATTTTTACAATATGACAGTTCCATTTTTCAACAGCCAAATTTAAATGCCTCCTTGCCAGGGCTTAAATATGCAAGTTCAGCAACAAGATCAAAATGTATTTTATTTGCCGTTAATTTCATTACTTTATACCTTGGGTAAGACAACAAAATACATGAAACAATACTACATGCATATTTGTTTAACAAGACCTCCAACACTGTACCTTGTACCTGTACACACACTAAATCAATGCATCATGATATAGGGCGATATAACTGATAGAAGCATACAATGTCGCAAGGCAAACTCAAGATTCGGGTGCTTCATATTTTGGCGCATGAGGGCTATTCAAGGCTACTATTTCCGGTAGAAAATATAAATGTTCAACCATGATGCGGAAGACAGAGTTCCGCAGCCTTGGAAAGCCCCCTGCCAATGTGGAATTCGCAGGAAACAGGACAAATCGTACCCGGGACAACTTGCAGCGACCTTTGTCAGGAATTTACCGGGACATTTTGTCGGGACATTTAGACTTTTGGCAAGAGTTTTAGTGCCACTTTTGCCGGTACTAAATTCTTATCAACGCTCCAGTTGGCAAACGGTCGAGTTCATGACTCGACGGTATTTTTTTAGTTTATGCCACAACTCGAATTTAAGGAAAATAATTATTGGAATCGATAACTTGGACGATTTTAAAATACCTTTTCCATTGGCATTTCCATTGGCATGAAAATTCTGTGTTTTTGTCACGCCCGCCTCCATACAAAAGTGTGTGAAACTGCTGCCGGCCGAGCAGTGTGTAAAGAAATAGGGCGTACGCGTGATGATCCATTTGGTTTATGGCCGGCCGCTTTACGTGCAATCATATGCAATATTTTTTCCCGTGATTTTTCTCTAAAACTAAGCTTTTGCGACGGAAATGCAACTTATTCTAAAATTGTCAAAGCTATCGATTCCAATAGTTATTTTCCTTAAATTCGAGTTGTGGCATAAACTAACAAAATACCGACTCGACTGTGAAGTCGAGTTGGTACGACGGTCGAGTTGGCAGGCAAACGGTCGAGTTGACTGTAAACCTTTCAATATAAGTCGAGACTAGCTAAGATAATCTCAGCTCTTGCTTTATCATTTTTCATTGGGATGTGGTCTTTTCACCAGTAGAGCTGAGGGATGTCAGACAAGTCGACCGTTGAGACAACTCGACTTGAGACAAGTCGACCGTTGAGACATCTCGACTCGAGACAAGTCGACCGCTGAGACAACTCAGCGGACACACTTAAATTTTGAAATTAAAATAACATTTTATTTTCAAACAATAAAAACATGTCGACCAGAACGGCCGTGTCACTGAGCTGAATGGGTAAGCACCATCACCTCTCCCCTTTGACTTGTCTCAACGGTCGACTTGTCTCAACGGTCGACTTGTCTCAACGGTCGACTTGTCTTTCTATTTATCGCACATACGGTCGAGTTGTCTGAACGGTCGAGTTGTCTCAACGGTCGACTTGTCTCGAGTCGAGTTGTCTCAACGGTCGACTTGTCTGACCCCCGAGCTGAGAAGCATTAAGAACATGAACACGCCATCACAAAAACAGGACAAAACAAATGTGTCATTTTCTCACCGTGACACACTAATTCCCCCTAAAACTCACCCAAACCTTGTCAGGCATAACCCCTACGCAGGTCCTTGAGGGAAAAAAACAGCCACGATGATTATTTTGCCAACAATTCCAGCAAAACAAACCGGTATGCTCACAGCCTAACCGTTGTCATGTTGTGTTTATAAAGTCTATCTGCCTAGTCTGTGTACAAAGAAATACCAATGCACATTGGTTACCAGACTTGACCTTATCGCTATTATCGGTCGTGTGAGGGCAGCATTCAACGAAATGTTTTAAAAAAACGAGTTTTCGTCTCATGAGACGAAAACTATTTCTTTTGCTCATTTCTCAAAGACTATAGCACTTCAGACAAAATCATTTTAGGGGAAGTTTTCTACGGTCATCATGTTTATATTGTGTAAGTTAGGCGTAAATCTGTGGACATTTCTGATTTCGAGATTACCAATGATGTATACTGCCTTTAAGTTAAATTACATGTACGGCTAGGGGCCTATCATGCATTTTTCCTTGCCATTTTATAGCACTTCCTTTATATTTTTCTAGCGGGAATCTGGAGAGGCACTGGATTTTTGCTGGGGGAACGCGGCCCGAAACACCCAACCCCGACCCATGTTTAGTTTATAAGTTTAACTGCACGTGTACGTGTTCATAAATACAAACACTTTAACATAGTAAAAACAATCCACGGTGTGATTCTTTTTTAAAGGCACAGCAGGCTCGTCAGTAATGCGCGCGCGCCAAGTTCATCCCACGAAATACGCAGTTCCATACCTTTTCTGATGGAGCTGCGTAATTCGTGGCACGAATTTGGCGGGCGCGCAATACTGACGAACGTCCAAGTTTATAACTTAATGACACATTACATAATTATTTTGCGTGTATGGGGCGTGTATTGCGTCTCAAGGGCAAAATCTACTTTGTGTGAATTAGTCCGAATTCAACATTTTTAAGCACAATAAGAGCACAAAGGTTTCTTCATTCAAGCACTCTAATGACACTTTATTGTGTATACACTAAAAAGGACAGTAGCTACACGTTTCCATGTTGCGAACACCCTTTTTCTTGTCTAGTCTTATAGGCCTATATGCTTAAAATTATTTTATTGAACTTTACGTGGTACAAAATTCAAATACATTAAACAAATACATTAAACAGAACATCTGGAACAGTGTTATTTTGGTATAGCTCCAACAATCACCAAACCGCGGGCAGAATATAATAGACTGAAAACGATAGGCAGCGCGAGCGCAAGCACAGCCTCCGGGTGAGTGCTTAAACCCAGCACAGTTCGATTTCCTGAGCGAATTCGTTATTCTTCTCAACTAATTCCCGCTGAATGGCATTAATCAACTTCTCTTTATAGTTACAGTCACGAAACGTCTGGCACGGCCAGCTAGGGTGGAGTGGGAACCAGTCTACTGTAATCCTAACTCGTGTCCAGATTACCGCGACGATACTGCATTTTGCAATGGATATATAGATCGAGGTTGAGAAAAACCGTACAAGAAAGCGACCAAAATCGCCTATTTTTCTGACCTTTATTTCTAATTTACGAGCAGATATTTCAAATGTGAAATATTATTCAGCATGTCCCAAACTTCTTATATCCGAAAAATAAAGTGCTCCTAAAAAGTAAAAACGAAACTCGATTTCTAGGCCTCTTACAGATTTTGGCCCATGGCCTAGCTGATACTGTACATGTACTACATCAGTCGTGTGATGGTCGTGATACTGGTCACACACCTGTAATTTGCCAATGTACATGTACTACAGCAGTCCACATTGTGACGGTCGTGATACTGGTCACACACCTGTAATTTAATTGTCAATGTACTACAGCAGTCCACAGAGTGCTAGTCCTGCATGATGATCACATACCTGGAATTTGTCAATGTAACAGCTAGTCCACAGTGATATAGTCTATACTGGTCACATACCTGTAATTTGTCAAGGTAATGCAGTCCACAGAGTGATGGTCTTGATACTGATCACACACCTGTAACTTAATTGTCAGCGTATGTACTACAGCAGTCCACAGATAAGTGGTCCTGATACTGGTCACACACCTGTAATTTGTCAATGTACTACGCAGTCCACAGAGTGATGGTCGTGATGCATGTCACAATAAGAAGGCCCCCTTCATAGTTGTTCATTTAATTGTAGGAACCAATATATTTAACTGCACACAGTGCATGATTTAACAAGAAAACCCCAAGTGAAAGATTTCATGGCAGTGGTAATAATTAAGCACAGCATGATTTTTTTTCCAGTATAGAATGATGTCTTCTTTTTTTCTTAAAGGTGATTACAAAAAAGAACTTGGTGAATAATCCACAAACATTTTTTTATTATTTACTGAACACAAAACCCATGCATGGATTTTAAATGTTTTCTGAATTGGTTCATCTACACGTACGGTAGCTGGAAATTGTCTTCATGTGCAATTAATGCTGATATTCAAAGAATTTGTAATTTGCAAATGATGTAATGAGTCTTAAAGTGGATGCACAATGAAAAGCTGCAATAAATCTGTGACAGGCATACAAGATGACCAGGGGACACCTGCTGTCTGCCATAGCAAGGTTTTTCATCCGATTCTGTCTTTTTGTGACACAAACGTTGATACGACCATTATGTTCTGGCTCATCATGTAATTGCATGGGCATTTTTCAAGCAATTCTCATCATCGAATATAAGCTGGTAAAGTACTTGTTAGTAAAGTACTAACAGTTTTCACTAAAAATATTCCTTTCACAGACTGGACATGGTCCAAATCAGAGGGAAGCGGGGCAGAAATGTTCCAATTCTGCTAATGCCAAATGACAAGGAGGCGATAGAGGTGCTGTGCGGCTCAAGCAATGCAGCAGGAGTACACTCATGTAACCCCTTCGTATTTGCTAGGCCAAGGGACTCACTTCAGCCTGTGCGAGGGTGGGACTGTCTACATGCTGTAGCACTCAAGGCAAACCTTCAGCAACCCGAGGCCATAACCAGCACCAAGCTACGGAAGTACATTGCAACTGTCTCCCAAATAGTAGACCTCAACAATGGGGAATTAGAATGGCTTGCCCGACACCTTGGACATGAAATCCGAGCTCTTGATTGCTGTAGACACTGGGAATATTGCCGAATTTGCTGGCAAAAAACTGGATGACATCACATTGGAAGGTAACAGTTTTAACATTTTTTTTAAATGTGTGTTTAACAACTAAAAAGGAGAAACAATTAATTGTACTATCATGGTAGATGTACAGTGGTGATACTTGAATACTGTACATCTTAAGGCAGCTGTGATATTTTGTTGCAATAGTTACATGTATTTATCTACACAAAAATCAAAGGGTACATGTATATAGGCCCACTCACAGACATTTACATTATAAGGCAATTCCCATGTCTATAAAAATGTGATACTGTGCTGAAGCGGTCTTTCCTTTTTTGTAGTCAAAGTATTAAATATTTTTCTCCAGCACAAAACAAAAGTCTTTTTTTATGATCCAGTTTTTGTGCTTAAACACCTAAAATTGGGTCCTTATTTTTTCCTAAAATGCACAATTTTGGGGGGAAGGTTAACCTTGATTCTTTTTCTTGACCTCTGCAAATGGAATCTGTGAGTTGCACTTTTTTGGCGTTTATTAGTGCTTCCAGCTTTAGTTTTAAAGGAACACACTGGCTAACTGCTTACATAATGGATAATGCAGCATCATGTTGTGGGGAAAAAATCATCAAAATGTCATGTTTAAAGTTTAAAAGAGGTAGAAAATCAGGGGCCAATTTCATGGCACTGCTTAAGCGTTAGCCGAAAAGGTGTGCTTACTGTATCAGAAAAGTTGTGCTAACGTTACCACTTTTTCACGGCTGTGGCGTGCTTATAACCCTAACACTCCTCAATACTCCCTAGGGAGCTAGAGCAAAATTTTGTGCAGTAACAAACTTTTATACGGCTGGAAATAAATATCACAAGACCATGCCAAGGCATAGTTCCGACCTGTCAATCAAGCCAAACCCGCCAACCAATCACAACAGAGCTAGCAGACAGCGCCCACATAGGTCAAAGTGCATTGCATCACAAACAATCACGCGATTTTCTGCCCATATACAGTTTGTACATGTTGTATGCGCCAGTGACCGGGTGAATTTTGGTTTCAATGTCGGGTAGGAAAGCGCATTTTTTATATGTCATCCCTGCATTACTAGCCCTTCGCTCAGTGTGTGCTACGGTAACTGTCGACCCTAAAACATAAATACCTTTGAGTTTTCTCCAATGAAACTGCTTTGTAGGTTGCTATTTACGATGTGTCGCCATTTCTTTTGCGATGGCTTGTGAGCACAGTATCTAAGGGGCGGGGTTAACTGGACTATGCATCGAAGATACACATGTTTCTAGTGGTATGACGTCATGTTTGTGTGTACAAATTGCATGTGCTGTACATACATGTATAATCATTTTATTTTCATATCTGCACAACCTTTAAAAAGTCTTTCTCGATCTTGCTTTATTTAGCGGAAGAGGATGCCACATCGAGTGGAAAAGATACAAATTCCCATCAGCCAGTTCATCATCACCGTGGTCAGGTAATTATTCTGCAGGGGGTGGGTTATGCTGAGATGGCCAATGTATTTTAGTTTTAACTGTAGACAGATTGGGACAGCTCACAGTTTCAAAGGTGACTTTTTAAGTTCAACTATATGTCCACTTTGCACTGAAAAAAACTGTGAAAGTACCTTCCCTTTGCCAAGTACCCCATAAATTAAAGATGACTTACTATAACAAAGTAGGCCGACCTTTATTAGGGCTCGAATTTCGGGTTAAAATGTACTGGGCTAGGGACTCAAAAGTTTTGCTAGACTTAAGGGTCGTTTACACTATCGCGAAAAAATGGCTTTGCACGCACTGAGTGTTATTGGTTTGTACATAAACTGGTTTGCCGCTTGTGCGTGGCCTGTCGTGACCCGCAAAACGCTTTGAACTGGGTCAAAGTTCAAAGGTATCAGAGTAGCCCCAAGTTACCTGAGTGGAATCTTCTATTTTGGAAAGATCGGCAATTGCGACCTCATGCAATGCAGTGAGCGCAGCGCGGCCAGCAGTCAGTCATCCTGAGATCTCAGGGAATTTCCACTCTGCAAAGCGACGTGACAATACCCTGAGGAAATACACGCAAATCTGTGGAGCGAGCCGGCTGTTGTCTTGAGCCAACTCACGCCCGAGTCATTTTGATGTAACTTAATCAATTCGGTCATGTTATGCCGAAAAGAAAAATTTCTATACTTTCCAGAAATTGTATTGGGTTCCGTTCCTTATGACTGTCCCATTCCTACCAAACTTTCAAACGACGAACCTTATTTACTCCGCGGTTTTTCAAATTAATAACAGGGATGCATGCTGACGAATGTAATGGAACGGATTTCCCAGTATGCTTTAAATAGCAGCCAATCGCCGACGCGGACAACGGCCAGCATTACTGAGTACATGTATCACATGCATGCACGGTGTTTACAATCTGCGCGTGTTACATTTAAATGTCTGCAATCGTGCTGCAATGCACATGCAAGCGTCCTGATTGGTCCAGCAGAGGCGACAAGATTTCTGTCGCTAGTCCCACCGCCAAATGGGGCCTTTTTCAACAGGGCCACTGTACGCAGGAGTTAAGGAGTGCGTTAAAGGGGCACTGTTGCAAGAGGATGGCAGTCAGTGTGATGTTTTCCGCGATAGTGTGAACGCCCCATTATAGCCATTTTTTTTATTTTTTTTAATTTGTTAAGAAAAGAGGCAAAAAGCACTGGACTGTCGGTCTATTGCAGCACAGAAAGTGCTAGACCGATGCTCAAATTACTAGACTCGGCCTGGCAATCCAGTGGGTATTTCGAGCCCCGTTTATTAGTATAGTTTAGCACAATTAATGTCAGTATGTTTTTTCAGTATACATTTACTTTAAAAATTGTAATCATTAGTATGCATATAGTCAATGAGCAAAGTGTGCAAGATGCATGTATTGTCTGAATAGTTTCCTTTCCCATTATTTCTCCTACAGAAAGTAAAACATGGCCAAGAGAAAGGTGTGTCCAGTGGCAAATTCAAGTTACTTATGATCATAAAATTAGTTCACTCTTTCCGAGTCATGGGGTTCAATTATACAGTGTGAGTCAAAAGAAATATACACTTTTAAATTACTTATGTTTTAGTGTACCACTATTTATATGAGATGTTTTGACATGTATTTTGGAAAAGTTCTCCTGTGTCTTTTGGTAACAGTTTAATTAAATTATGTTTCATAACGCTAAAGCGCGCGAAAATTCCAGGGGAGCCCGCGCTCGTATTATGTACACGTGTACACGTAGTACATATACACGCACACAGTTGGGTACCACTGGTTCCATGCATTGCAGGCATATATGCCTGGACAAAATGCATGATACCCCGACGATGCAAAGCTGAGAATCTCGATCGCTGGTGTCCGTTACGAAAACACAACGTACTACAAACGTAATTGGTATCCTGCATTCAGCAATCTCTTTTGCGTGTCCGATACAAACTTCACACGTTGAGAAAAAGTGTTTCTGTATTTCCTCTACTTTCTGCAACTTCTCTACTTTCTGCAACTATCTAGCGACACTTTGTCATTATCATACAGCTTAGTTTTTAGTTGTTATATCAAGGATTTCGGAGTGTCATTCAACGATTTCCGACATAGCATAAGTTGACTTTAATGAAGGTACATTGTAGGGTACCGTGGCCGAGTGGTTTGGGTCATCGACTCGCAATCATAGGTGAAAACGTGGGGTTGCGGGTTTCGAACCTCCCCCGGCTGCGGTATCTGTGCCCTTGAGCAAGGCACTAAACCACACTTGCTCCATCCTTCGGAAGTGATGTAAAGCCATTGGTCCAGTGTGTTAGGTAACGGTAACGCACTTTAAAGATCCCAGAGCATTCTTTCATGAAGAGCAAGGGAATTCCCCGGTGTCTCTGGACATTTCTAATTCTTCATGGGTTTCCTCACGCTTGCGAGTGACAGTGCAATGGGCACTAGAGGAATCCTTGGTATGAATACCAGAAGGAAATAATAATAATAATAATCATGTACATGTACTCTGTGAACATTTCAGCTTTATATGCAGTATAAATTTCAGCTTTATATGCAGTAATACTTCCAAATAACATTTATAGTTGATTTCTCCCAGAAAGATGGTGTTTGTTTTCATTGTCAACACTTTTAGTAGGAATTTTTGTTAAAAAATGTTTGGGTAACTACAAATGATATTAATGGACCTTAAGACCAACATTGCAACCATATTTGTGTAAATTTTTAGTATTAAAAACTCCCTGCAATTTTTTTTTGACAGTAAAAGTGCCGTTTTGCTACAGGTCTTGTTACACGTTTCGCATATGGGTGTTTCTATAAATTAGGGGTCCAAAAGTGTGACATTTGGTGTCCCCCGTTACACCTAATATGTGTTATTTTTCGTACAAAAATCATTAAAATGGCTTTTAAACCATTTTGTATGAATTGTACTTTATGTACCCACTCTTTGAGATGGAAAGTATTCAAAGAATGTGTCCTGAATTTACAAAAACAAGATGTAAAATGTAACGGGGGACACCAACACCGGACCCCTAATTTATAGAAAGACCCATATACATGTACATGTATTTAAAAGTGGTTTGTGACTTGTTGTTTCTTTATCCTGCATGTTATGTCAATTGCAAATGTGCTCAGCAGCCGATTTCACAAAACAAATTGCGTAGCTTGCGCAACTTTTGAAAATGGCATAAGCCCAATAGGCTTGCGTGTAATTATCACAGGAATGTTGGGCAGCTTAATGCAATAAAAAGTCGCACAAGCGGCGCATAAGGATTCATGAAATCGGCTGCAGCTCAAGCACACTTATGCAAATTGTTGTCACACTGCCTCCAATTTGATTTTTGGGTACATGTATATGCAACCAAAATTGGTGGTGCTCAAAATTGTTAAAAGTGTTAATTAATCGTTCAAATAAACTGTTTTAGTGATTTTTTGACAAAGTAACAAGAGCCTTAAAGGAGCATGACCAGGGTTTCTGGAAAATAGTTTTCGATGTAACTTACCAATATTATCAAGTAACTCCCATACACACCTCCCATGTCAAAAAACCCCGAAAACATTCGCGATTTCCAGTAAAAAAGTGAACAAAACTATCGAGTCGGATTTCAGCGGATAAACTTTGCATGAAGCCCGCCCTCTACAGTCTGAATACGCGCAATCACGCTGAAGTCTTGACTCATGCATATGTATGTTCACCTTCGTAGTACTTTTAGTCTCGATATTTAATTTGTTTACATTAAATAATGTATTTAACAAAATGTGTAACGTATAAATTGTACTTGTGCTTGAAAATATTTTTCTTGATCAGCTAAGCAACACAAAATGAAGAAAAATTAATGATATGTACGTCTCCGGTTCCATGTGGTTTACATGGAGCCGGAACATCGCTAGACTGGTCCCCCTGTCCATGTGCGCTACGCTGCTCTCGCTCATATACGACGAAGGGGAAGTAAATATGTGGACAGGGGAACCAGTCTAGGTCCACGCATGGTCTCAGGGTCAAAAGTCAAACCTCAATATTTATTAAAAATGTTGATATTTTCTCACCCACAAAAAAATGACACTTATAAATCTTACATTTATAAAAAAGTTTATAGACAAAATAGATTATTTATTTCAATAAAAGTGATAAACTGAACTAAAAATGTGTACGTTATTTTTATCAATAAGATAAATTCTTATTTAGATGTCGATTGAGGGCGCTAGTCATGTAAATCGAAATCGCATTATAGACGAAACCGGCCGTTGATCCTAGAAAATTTAGTTTACAAATAAGCGGTGGATTTTCGACGATATCCTCGGAAATATGCGGCCTAGAAGCGCGGGAGTTTCAGTTTCGTAATCAGAAAAATATAACGGATGTTATGATATAAAAATATCATGACCCATAAGGTAAGTCCCGGGGAGTTATGGGTAAAAAAAAGTGATCTGGACACACTCCTTTAATGCATTTTAAATGTGATAGGTGATCATGCATCATTGATTGTATTTAATTTTCTTTAAAATCCCCTCGACATTTTCAGAAAGACTACCATGCAGGGACACCAGCCTATAAACTAAGCCTATGGGACAACTAGAAGATTTTTTCCCCTATTCAAATCATGATTCTTCATTCTTAATTTTGCCTTTTTATCATGGTTTATAGGTCGTAACAAGTCAAATACTTGGTAATCTACATGTTAGAACTGCCTTGTGATTTACTAATGGTTGGGTGGCTTTTTGTAAGACTGGTGGTATGCCCGATCAACAAGTTTCCTGTCTGATTGTATATGTGGCCAAAACTGGTACACATTGTTTACTGACCTTTTGGCTGTACAACGTTGTGAGAACTGAACTAACACATTGGCCCTCATCTTACAGTATCTTTCTACTGAGCACTCGGCATCACTCCATAGCTGTTACCCACTACTTTCAACCAACCAATGAACAGGTTCCTTGACATGTACGTGTATATCAGCAAGGACAGCCATTTCGAGTTACGCAGATTATACTCATGATCACACATGCAATTCTCAGCCATAGTGTATTTCTGGTAATACCGATAACAGAGCATTGCATGGAGTAAGATTGTTTAATTAACATTTTCAACAGTTTTAATAATAATAATAATAATAATACCTCAGACTTGTCTTTTGAATTGAATGCATTTTTCAAACTGTTATTGGTTTATTAAAACATTTCAGAGCTTATGTGTGTCTTTCTGCATGATTTCATGAAAATGTACAGAATTTCCTGTTAAATTACTACATGTATGTACATTAGTGTAGAACTATCCGTGCTCCTCATCAAATTATTTTTTTTTCCCGTCCGAACGAATTGTTTTATTTTAACAGATAAATTTCATGCTTTACATGTATATTTTGAACCGCGGGAAGCATCCAAAAAAAAAACATGCTTTTTCTATATGGTCGTTTTTACATCGCGCACACTGAGACTACATGTAACAGCCACATTTCCAAGTTTACATTTTGTGGTGGGCCGCCAATTGTTAAAACCTCATGATGGACTTAATTAAACCTGACATCCTCTGATATAAAGCAGACATATGTCGTAACAATAAACTTGATACAAGCTCAGTCATTCATCAGCAGTTAGGAAACTAATCAATACAGGTCTTACAGTCCATGAAATTAAAAACTTACGGAGCTGGTTGTTGCTCAGGTTGGTTTTAATCATGCATATCTTCAATCACACAGGAGGATAAAACTATTTGTAACAGTTTACCAATCATGTATACTATCTTTAAAAGACCAATCTTACCCATGTCCGCATAATATCTGTGCAATTTCACACCTCCACTATAGGTCCACACACACAATAGAATGTCGAACAAAAATGAAAAAGTCCACACAATTATTGTTACGTGACCGATGACAAGATTGTCCACATAGTGTATGGAGTGCTAGTATGTGTGCGTGAGTGTTTGCCGGCAATCGGGGACTTTTTATTGCTTCTCTTTTTTTGGACATAGTTTTTTTGCGAAGGCCTCCATAGGATTTGCATGGGATTGCAATCGGGAACGGTTGGTCAATCGGGGACCTATTGTCCGTCTTTTGTTCAAGCAATAAAAAGTCCCCGATTGCCGGCAAACACACACGCACGTATCCGTGTTTCGGCAATCGGGGACACACCCTATAAAGCTGCAATTTAAATGTGAATGGTTTGTGCCCTAACCTATTGGTGCCGTAACTAGATTGGCTCATTAATTTATGTAACATTCGACAAAGAAGCGAGGATGGTGTTTATGATAACTATGAAAGGCCCGCCCCCCACTCATACATGTAACACTGTGTAGTGAAAACATACTTGCCATTTATGTAGTAATCACAAACCGAGGACGTCCTCGATTCGCGAGGCGTCCTCGATACGTTGGTAAATTTCCACATAGAAGACCTCGATTCGCGGCTTAGACAAGTCCACACCCAGCGTGGGACACGCTTGGTCAATTTCCATTGGCCAAAAGTGCAGCCGTTTCTACATCGGAATTTCTACAATAAAGGTGATGGGTAATTTTCAAAACGAGGGGTCCAAAAGTGTAACGTGCTTTCAAAGATTTCAAGTGTTTTTACTGATTGAAAGTGGCTTTCAAGGAGAAATGATTTACTTTTATTTCAACAAACACCACTTATATTTAATGTTTGTGTGTGGGTTAGGCACCAAGATTAATGCAAATTCATTCTATAGCTTATTTTCATTGATGTATGTAACCCGGGACACAAGATTCCTATTCAATATCATAGAATAAATTTTGAGTCATTGTGGTCTTTTGTTTCGAATATTTGTCAGTAATCAGACAAAATAAAATTCAAGAAAATAATGATGTCCCTTATAAACCACAGTCTATTACTGAAAAATTCTGACCATGAGTGACATTTTCTTAAGCACAAGGTATCGTATGTAATTGGGACACCAAATGTTGTCAAGTACTCGTAGCGGACTGGAACCACAGTGGTGTATCGGTGACACTCTTCCACCTAATATGGCATACATTCTAGAGAGGAAACAAGCACAGGAAGAATCTGATGACGATGAAAACGACTCATATACAGACTCGGACAGTGGCAGTGATGTGGACACTGAGAGTTCAAGTAGTGACAGTGATTCGTAAAAAGGTAAGCCTACAGGATAATGTTAAATTCTATTACATAACACTTCGTACAAGTCTTCAGATGATTGCATTCCTTTCTACGTGCCAGGTATGCGGATCGCACAATAGGTTCAAAGAAACCATTGTAATGTAAATGAGATGCAGTAGGAGAGCGGGCATATAAGCCGAGCTCTGGCATGGGATCGTCATCTTTTCTAAGTGTGAATAGGTATAGCGGTTACATTGCGAAAAACTCACACCCATGCAAGCGATGTCGTCCGAGGACGAATCATCCCTTCAGCCGGGCCAAGCACCCCGGGCCCACCGCAGTGTGAATACTCAGCTTCAAGCCAATGCAGACAGCATCGAGAAACTATCGGCATCCATGAAGTCCATGCAGGACATGTTGTCTACCTTGCTTCAGGCTAAAGACTCGCATACCGGACGTGCTAAGCACGCTGGTCCCGACTATGGTCCTGCGGTAAGCCCGCAACGGTTCGAGGTTTCCGCCCAGTACGATGAACAGTTCGAAGAAGAACTGCTCAGTCAGGAAACTACGTATGATCCGGACCAGTCGGAATTTGATCTGACCAGTGCACTGGCAGATAATCAAAGTACGTCAGCTGGGGTTGAATTTGATATCCTACCATTATACGATATTTACAGTGCTACAGAGGCCATGGGCCCTGATGTATTTGCCACATTGGCAGAAAGATCGATAAAGGCAGTAACCTTGCCCATTAAAAAAGAAACGTACTCGAAGATTGCTGAAAAGTATCTTACACCAGCTAACGCGGTAGCCGTGACGGCACCGAGAGTTGACAATGAATTATGGAGCACGATCCCGGCTTCAGCCCGGTCTAAGGACATTATCATGCAACAGATTCAAAAGCAGGTCGTAAAAGGAATGCTTCCATTCCTTCATATTCTCGTAGAATTGAGAAAGTCTGCTAAATCCGATCAAGCAGTCAATATTAATAAGCTGAAAGAAACCGCTTTGGATGGCATTGTTCTTGCAGGGAATGCCTCTTACGAGCTCAGTATGAGACGCCGTGAAGAACTAAAACAAGTTCTTCTCAATCCGGTGTATCGCGGCATATGCTCGCGATCAACGTCTCTCTCGGAAAAATTGTTTGGCAGTGACTTGAATAATACCATGAAACAAGTATCTGAGGCATACAAAGCCGGCAAAAAATTGGCCTCAAATGAAGCCAAAAGCCATTTTCCCCGGCGTTACACGCCGTACACCACCCACAAACAGGGTAGAGGTTATAGCCACGGTCAGAGAGGCGGGCAACCCTTCACAGTACCACCGTGGGCAACCGATGTGGTCACACGGCAATTCGGCACAAACATTCAGTGCTAACAAGCCCTCGACATCTTCGGCAAGACCGGACACAAAAAAATGGGTATGTTTCTTTATCAGAATTCCCCTAATTTCTCCCCAAGAGTTGGGAGACTTGCATTATATCGGGAAAACTGGTGTTTTATCACCTCCGATACCTGGATCTTGAATACAATATCGGGCTGTAAAATTTATTTTCTGTGTTGCCCAACCCAAACTGTACCACCCAAATCAATTCGATTTTCAGATCATGAGGTTGACATAATTAATACCGAAATTATTGATCTATTATCCAAAGGCGCTATTCGCCTGTTACCAACGGCTGAATGTCGTTTTCGGTCTAACATCTTTGTGATACCGAAACAATCTGGTGGGTTTAGACCAGTAATCAATTTGAAAGATCTCAACAAATTTGTTGTATACGAGCATTTCAAAATGGAAAATGTCAGGCTTGTAAAAAGCCTAATTCAGGAGAATGACTTCCTTTCAACCATTGACCTAAAGGACGCATATTTTTCCATTCCTATGCGTCAGGAAGATCAACCTTATCTCTGTTTTGCTTGGGCAGATACAAGTTATTGCTTTACTTGCTTGCCATTTGGCTTATCCTCGGCCCCAAGAATTTTTACTAAAGTGTTGAAACCCGTCATTGCTTCAGGACGAAGTAAAGGCATACGCCTTGTAATTTATCTGGACGATATATTGATCATGTCCGTCTCTGAAAAAGAGTGCACTCGCAACACTCGGTTCATGGTCGAACTTCTCCAAAACTTGGGTTTTGTGATGAATACAAAGAAATATTGCATGATTCCGAAAACTGTAGTAAAGTACTTGGGCTTTGTTTTCAATACAGAAACTGCGACAATTCAAGTACCGGCCGACAAGGTTGACCATATGAAGTCTGAATGCCAGCAACTTGTGACAAAAAAGATAGTCACTATTCGACAACTTGCCAAATGTATCGGCCTTATTGTTTCAATATTTGAAGCATTTCCTCAGGGAAAACTTCATTACCGACAAATGGAAAAGACTAAAATAAGAGCCCTTACAAACACAGACAATTTTGATGCAATGGTTGACGTCAGGCCTTGTATAGGTGAACTTAACTGGTAGATTTCTTATCCCAGGAACGAGGTTAAAACAAATCTAAAAATACCTCCTGTTGATTTGATCATTTCAACAGATGCCAGTAAGTCTGGATGGGGAGCAGTCTGTGAAACGGACGACTCTTACGCTCAGGGTAAGTGGTCGGACACCCAAAGAGAACTACATATAAATCAACTCGAGTTAATGGCTGTACAAAAAGCACTAATTAATCTATGTGCAAATATCGTACATAAACATGTACTTATAAAGTCGGACAATTCTGTAACAGTGTCCTACTTATTGAAAATGGGAGGAAACGTGAAATCCCTACACGACATTTTAATGTCTATATACTCGTGGTGCTCGCAGAAAAACATATTTCATATCTGCATCACACATTGCAGGCAAATATAATGTTTCTGCCGATTATCTTTCAAGGAAAGACGGCAACAAAGAGTTGAGCCTTCAAGTCGATATTTTCGACAGAATTATACAGCAAACCTTTATACCCGACGTTGATTTGTTTGCTTCCTATGGCAACCAGAAAATACAATGCTATGTTTCGTGAAAAAAAGACCCATGTGCTTGGGCCATTGACGCATTTACAGTTTCATGGTCTCAATTATCTCCTTACATTTTCCCGCCATTCTGTCTTCTTCCCAGAATAGTGGACAAGATTGCCAGAGACAAGACCGATATGTGTCTTCTAATCGCCCCATTGTGGGCAGCCCAAGCCTGGTACCCACAACTGCTACATATGTCAGTGGCTCAGCCAATACGGCTTCCGGAGACGGCACTAAGCCATCAACCTCGAGCTCAAATACCGAATCTAAAGCTAGCCGATTGGACCATCTCAAGCAACAGTGGTAGACAAAGGGACTTTCTATCGAAGCTTCCCAACTCATCTCCAGCTCATGGAGACATGGAACTGAAAAACAATATGAATCAGTCTGGAAATTATGGTGTAGCTGGTGTGATAGAAGGAAAATTAATCCTTTTACGCCCTCTGTGGTAGACGTAGCTAATTTCCTAGCAGATGAGTATTCCAATGGGAAGTCTTACTCTACCCTCAATGTTTATAGATCAGCGTTATCTATGACTTTGCCATCAGTAGAAAGGCAACCAATAGGGCAACACCCTATTATAATTCGGTTACTGAAAGGCATTTTTAAGTCGTCGCCACCGAAACCAAAATATGACACAACATGGAAAGTATCTTCTCTTTTAGATTATATTTTAAAATTACCAGAAAATGGTGATATTACATTACTTCGCCTTAGCGAAAAGCTCCTGGCGCTGATAGCCCTTGTTTCGGCCCAAAGAACACAAACGTTGGCCGCATTAGATATACGTTATTTTAATTTCACAGAAAAAGTTTGTACTGTACAAATAATGAAATTGCTCAAAACCAATTGTCCTAAGAAAGGCATTTCAAATAATAACATTATGTTACATGCATTTGAGGGAGACCAACAGTTATGCGTTCTCTCCACTCTCAGAGAATATATTAACCGAACAGAACAACTTAGAGGTTCTTACACTGAACATTTTATTTCCACAAGGAAACCTCACAAACCAGTGTCTACTGGGACACTGGCAAGGTGGATGAAAAATATTTTGAGTGCAGCCGGAATTATACACTCCTTTAGCAGTGCTTTGCGCGCGCCACTTTAGTTTGCCCGCTCCAACCACTGCTAAACTTCGCCGCAAATCCTGCGAAGCCAATCAGCACACCGCTTACAAAATCGTTAGGATTGTTGCACGATAGCCAATCACAATCGGGTATCGCGCCGCGCCTCCTAACGTTCATGCATATGCATATATACAGCCGGTCCGCAGCGCGAGAAGTGAAATATACGCTTGCAAAAAAAGACGATGAAACACACCCCAAAAATCGGCAAATATTTCCCACTGCTAATACTCAAAACAGTCCATGTTTCCCTTCTACACAAAGAATATGTAATATTCTACCCATAAATAATGAAAATTCTACGTACATTTGTCTAGTCCAGTCGGGATCCAACGAAATCTAACGGCATTCCGAAAAAAACAGAAATCAAAAATTACCGCCGTGGCGCCGTTTGGTTTCCCGTAGTCTGGGCTGCTTTCGAGCACGGCACCAGGTGCTCCATGGTGCTCGCCCGAAAGCGTGTGTAAGCATGTGTGTGACGTAACGTTTCCACCACCTGGGAGCACCAGGGACGAGCGCTCGAAAGCAGCCAAGATTGGCTAACGATGACGTCATTGCTCGTTCCAGATTAGACTGCTTTACGGTCCACCTATTTTGCGTTGGTTAAGTTGTACGCAAAGAGCTTTATTGAATCGCCCCGAATTCAAGTACATACACATACCTTATATTTTTTAATATCTATATTTCTCTTCTTTGAACAGTATTATTAAGGCCCACTAAATCAAAACCAATAAGCTATTAAAACTCAAAGCATAGCCAATAAGCCAGGCGTGCATTTAATCAAGTTTTGATAAGTTTTTACTTAAAATCACTCAGCAAGGATTTGCAAGTTCAAATTTAAATCTGAAGATTTTACTTTGTTGTACACAAGATTTAAGTAAAGGTCAGCTACTCTATTTCCCAATCTTCTGTTTCCTTGCTCTATGTTTACATCTGCCCAAATAAATGTAAATAAACAGCCCAACTCACTTTGGGAAAAATATATATTATGGTCTTGTTTTTGTGACACAGAAACACATCATGACATAAAATGATAGACTGTTAACGGTTTTCTTTATTTATTCACCGTCACACAACTTTACACAGTCACTACACAACTGATAAATATGACATGGTGGATTTCAAAAACGTAAATATTGCCAAAAATGTAACCCATAATACACTGTACATGCAAAACCATCTGCTGAATAAATAGTCACATAAATTAAAAGGTTTTGCTGTTGCAGAGAGTACATCATGAAGAAATATTATTAATTAAACTCCTTAACAGCATTGTTCAATTCCAACTTTTTGAATAGATACTGAAAATAAAGAATACTCTCTGACGATATTTATTTTTAAATTTTTTTTTTTAAATTTTTTAAATTGGAACAGAACAAGATGTTGGTTTGACGGTGAGATTTCTGGTCCAAACAGGGTAGTTTGTGTTGCGAAACAGACTTGTGAAACCAGCGACAGTTTGGGGAGATTGTTGTCTGTGTTTGTGCAAAATTTCAGTGTAAAAAACATGCCCTTTGTTTGTTTTAGCACACAAAAATGATTATCAGTTCCTCTTCGTGAGCTTCGTCGAGTGCGTAGTTTTCATTCCAGGCGTAAATGTGCGCTATTAAATTGACAACGACGTTGCGTGCCCCCACGTGTGCTACGACAACGTACTCCTGCTGCATTTAGGCTTTTGTGACAAAGCTTATAGTTTAGCAGAAAACGAGACAGCGTGTTGAACTAAGACTGATCAGACTTGAAGTTGAGGAATTATTCGCTGGCTTGGCGCAATATATCTCTGTGGGGGCGCTTCATACTGCACTGCATTCTTCGGTATTTTTTTCGTATACATTGAACAAAGATTTTAAGGAAATTACCTCCTGGAATCAACACATAATGTAATTTTAAGATATACTTCCCACTTGCACTTTTGTCGCAAATGTTGCTTTTCTGTATAAAAATCACGTTTTCTTCCTCAAATTGCCTTCAGTTAGTGCACAAGATAACCATTCACGCGCGCGCGCAGCGCCCTCTGTTGTCGCGCTTACGCACAGACCGCTCGCCACGTCATTTTGTGCATTACTTTATGCAGTACATTTATTTATCTCAGAAATGCAACATTTGCGACGGAAGTGTCAGTGGGAAGTACATCTTAGAATTGAATAAGCTATCGATTCCAACATATAAATTTACCAAAATCCGTGTTCAATGTATATGAAAAAAATACCCATTCTTCATCTCCAGCGCTACCCTAATCATACACACATGATTTCGCGGTAAAAGAGCTTGAAAAATGTGATTTTCCCACCTTTCTATAGGGATGTACATGATCACGATGAAGGATTAGTGATGTCCGTGAAACAAATACTTACTGTGTAAAACCACACTAACAACCAGGACGAAATAATGACAAAAAAAGTCGACGCGACAGTGGGCAAAGCAACGTTAGTGTTGACGTACCTGGGCGCAGCCATCTTTACTGTGTCAGATGCAGGTCATGTGACAGAACCAACGTCAGGTGACAGAATCTAGCCAATCATGGCAAGTGTTATCCAGGCTCGGTCTTGGGTGACGTCACACCCACGCGCTTCGCAGGATTTGCGGCGAAGTTTAGCAGTGGTTGGAGCGGGCAAACTAAAGTGGCGCGCGTAAAGCACTGCTAAAGGAGTGTACCGGAATTAATACAAATATTTATACAGCTCATAGCTTTAGAAGTGCTGCAACTTCAAGTGCCTTTGCACAAAGCGTATCCCTACAGGATATTTTGAACACCGCTGACTGGTCAAGTGGATCCACCTTTGAGAAGTATTACAGAAAGCCGATAGAAACATCTGGGTGTGTCATGAAAAGTGAGTCCTCCCCCCTTTCTTTAAGTGACCCAAGCTAATTAGCTAATTTACATGATTGACGGCGGGCAATGGTAAACCTTTTTACAAGTAGGGGTACAGAGATTTAAATGTTTTGAAAGTGTCCTTAAATTTATAGATTGCATGCCCGATTGGAAAACGTTTGATACACATGGAAAACACCATGTGGCGTTCGTTAACCGACGTTATCATCGACACTTTTAGTGGGATTGTTCTTGTCAACTCGTGACGTAAAACCTTTTGCATTTCTAACAGATCAAACAAAGTTGCATAAATACATGGCTAATAAAACACTCCGAGACAGAATAATATACGTTAGAGTGAAAACATTATTAATATACACGTACATTTTTATTTGATGGCAAGAACTACCTAATTGTTCGCAACTCCCTTAAAAAATTACCTTTTGACCTCTGACCAAATTACAAGATACAAAATCGATGTGTAGCACTCACCAAGACCTACATTTTGAGGGGTAACTTGTATCTCTACGACAATATTTGCCAGAACAATGGACACTTGAATTTCCCCTAACCCTAAAATTGCCGTCAAAATTGTAGGTCACGTGGGTTCGTGTAACATCCAAAATCAACTAGTGAGTCCCAGTTAATCGCATGTTAACAAGTGTTAAAAGTACAGATACAAAACTACTAGAAAAATGTTGTTTCGTCAATTCTAGGGGGGGGGGGGGGAGGGGGGGGGGGGGGGGTCGTGCGTGCGTGCACGGTGGGCCCCTCTGGCCCATGGACTAAAATACTTTTTGCATAAACCCGGAAATTTACACATTTTATGAGATTGAGAGTCCCCGCCGGCGACGAATCTCGAAGATTAGTACATGAAAGATTTAACAAAGTGACGAATACGCGATTCGCCACTTTGTGAAATTGTATGCGGACACTACTAGGAATTTGACAAACTGACGAATATGTATTTTCGCTGGTTACTATTCATTGAAACAGTTCATTCAAGGTACCAGCTATCATTGATTAGTTGCAGTACGCACGGTTAGCAAGATTCTGCGTAAACATGAGTTTTTTGTCAGATTTTGTTTCTTGAATAATCGTTTCTTCCGATTAATAATTGTGTTTAACATTTGCCATCAACTATACGGTTTAGCTTTAACTATACTATATTATCAACTTGAGATGACGAAGAAGGAGTTGCAGTTTTAGAAGTGGGAGGAAAACCCCCAGAGAAATGCCCCAGGGGAAAACCCACGCGGTCAAGTAGGGACTGCAAACCCAATCCACATACACGCCCCGGATTCGAACCCGGGACGCCAGAGGTGAAATGGGAGGAAAGAACCCGTACGCCAACCCGACCGCCCCCGCGTTGTCTGGTCTAACTAAGGCTTACTTGGTCGGAATGTCGGGAGTCTAAACTGTAGTTTGGTCAGGTTAGGAAAAAGTGATCAAGATTACGGATTAGTTGTGAAATACATTGGACATGTGGCGTGTCGAGTTAATTATCTATACTGCAGTTCAGAGATTTTAAGTTCGAGGCCTGTGATGTTTCTTTTTTTCCCTATCTTTGGAAGGCGTGTACTTTAGAAGACATAAGCATTAAAAGTTAGGCATTAAAGTTGCAGTATAAACACTTTTCTTTTTTTCTTCTCGCATCTAGAATTCGTCGCCCTAAACCAGGCACTGATGTGTTGGTTTACTGGAAGGACAACTCCGTGAACGTTGTTGTCGTCGATGATCTGAAGAGTTTATCGTCGGATGTGTTGATTCGTGACAGTAAGGTCTATATGTGGTGGAGACCACATAAACAAATGGTGGCACGGAACTGTTGTTAACTTTGAAGGTGCAGCAGATAAAGTTAGTGATGATGAAGACAATCGACCACTAACAGACCTCATAGAAAAGACCAGTCCCCACAAGAAAAATACTTGTGAAACATTTGATTGCCATGATGAAATTGGGGCAGCTTGCAATAACTGTTTTTGTCTCTTGTGCTTCAAACACTTTGATGAAACTTCCCCCTGCTTCCTCTACAATAAAATAGTTCCAGTTCCAACTTCGAGTGGTGACAATAATCAGGCCGATTGCTGCTTTCAAGAAGAAGAGCAGCCGTTTGAAACCATTGATCTTGATGACATGTCAGTCTGTCAGCTGGTTGATCTCACCAATGGTGAACTTATAAATGAAATCGCCCCGTTTCTAAATGATTTGGCTGAACAACCACTGACAACAAACCAGGATAAACCTTGTGATTGCACTGTTCCAGGAAGTATGCTAAACAACGTAGAAATTATGGGTTGTCGTACGTCAGTCAGCATTCAAAGAAGGAAATGCAAGCTATAATGGGACTGCGACCACGGTGTACAAGCAGCTTGTGCAAGAAAATAAACTATCATTGTACTAAATACTCACAAACTCAGCGCCAGCAAATACAACATTCATTAGTTGATACTGGGCGGTTGCACGAACAAAGAGTGTGACTATCAAAACTAGTTAGAGTTAAACAGCCAAAAACTCTCAAAGCAAAAGGAAATCGCAAAAAGTGAGCCTTAGGATATTTCTTGCCTGACGAACAAGAAGGTCTTCAACAAGTTTGCAGAATGATGTTCCTCAACACAACTGGTGTAAGTGAAAGGCAGACACGGACAGCCTTAAATAAAACGAACTCGTTTGGAGTGCTTCAACATGAAAAGCGTGGGGGTGTTTACAAAAGTCGGATGCAGAAGGTCGAAGACCAAAAACGAAGCATAAGGAATCATATATCAATCGATTTCTAAGGACGGAATCACACTATTGTCGTAAGAACAACAATCGGCACATTTTGCTAAAGACTTAACGGTCCAGAAAATGTACTAAATGTACTGTGACGAAAACAATGAACCTGTTTCGTACACACTTTACCTTAGAGAGTTTCGGTCAATGAATCGGAAATTCCATAGACATAAAATGACATGTGTGGCGTACACTGTAAAAATAGATTAGTCATTTTGACTAATAAAAATTAGTCCTACGCGATGTCTCATACGACTAACTTAAATTAGTCATAGAGATCATGTGACTAAAAAATATTAGTCATTTTTTGGTCAGATGTGACTAGTTTTTGTTAGTCCTGTGACTAAACCATGCGATGTCTCATACGACTAAGCATTTAGTCATGTGACTTTTACTGTTAGTCTTTCAAAGTAATGACTAATGTAATTTGTCACATGACTAAAGACCTCCCTGCGGAAAAAAAACCACACACACACACAAAAGTGTTCAATGAACTAATATATGTATTCCATTAATACAAGTACTATACTTGTGGACTGAAAATACAAAAATAATACATACTCTTTAGCACTCGAATAAAATAAAACAAATATACACTATACAGTAGATGCTCCAAAGTGCTAGAAAAAGGACGTTTTAAGTCTCATGTTTTTATTGAAGAAAAATTTATATTGAAAAAATATAATACTGGTCTTTGTAAAGATTGGCGGGCAAACTGCCACAAAACCTTGAATATAATAACCCTACAAAAATATGGTGATATTATACTTTGTAAAAAGTTGTTGCTGCGTAGCACACAGTCTAATATCAAAATCCCAGAGTCAGCCAAGCTTTTGGTGCAATGCACATTCATCCTTTCAGAGCATCAAAGTCCCGCAGAAGGTGCATCACACCGAAAGCAGATGCACACAATTTAACCATTATTAAGATAGCAGGATGTTAAAAGCCTCTACTTTACAAAACAATACGGTCGAACACTGACGATAGAAGGTCCTTTGGACTTTGTAAATTACCTTATCAGTCTTGAAAACAAAGGAAAAGTCTTGGAACTGAAACATTTCCTTTTTATAAGCATTACTTTGTATTAACAGTGCTTTTATAATCAGTGTTCGACTGTACCGGTATGCATAATAGACAGTAACAGCGCTATTAATTTAGCATCCACTTTTATATTGATTTCATCTTCTATACAATTGATCACGTTCAAATGACGTCACTTCCTACAAATCGCAACGTGCATCAGAATTTTGAGCGTATTTTTTTTGTGACGCGCATCGGCTGTGCCGTATTTCGAACAAATTTCGAGCAACACGCGCGCGTGTTTGGAACATGTTACAGCATGTGCATGCGCGTACTTGTCTTGATATCGTTAGAATTTTTTTTCTACAAAGATGGCGTCTGTGAACGTGATCAATACATGGTTCCAACTATACTAGGCTACTATACTAGGGTGAAATAACATGTAAACTACATGCAGTACTACATCATGTACACATTACAGTGTGTACATGTATGTACATGTTATTTACATGTTATTTACATGTAGCCAATGTTCAAATAATCATATAACTCCAAAACTGTAAGAGTGCCCATTCCAAATATTTCTGGAAATGTTCCTAACATCTTAAGCTAAGAAATAAAAAACTAACAATTTTTCGAAGGAGTGAAATCAGCACACCAGATTCCATTTCAATTTGTGATGGTCAGGTCCAAAAGCGAGTTGAACCGACACGGAATGAGCCAAGCCATCCAAAGTTGTAAGCATTTTCAACGTTCTGCAAAGCGTTGAAAGGGGGTGGCTAGAGGAACGTGTAAGAGGTTGACACTTCGTAGTGTATTTCAGGGGAGGGAGGGGTTCTTGGAAAGTACTATCCGAGTCGGAACTGTAAAAATGTTGACAACTTTTCGATGGCCCTACAGGTGGACCAGTAAGGCTAAACAAACATTCTTTTAATGAAGACGGTTAAGGTTTAATGAAGATTGTTTAACCTTTTCAATTACAAAATCACACAGCGATGCACTTTCGTGTTGTCTTGGATGTTCAAGATCACCTTTTGGATGAACATCAAATTCAATCACTGCAGCTTTTAGGAAAGAACTTGCCGACGTAACCATGATGTCATTAAGGATATAAAACTGCATTGATGTGCCGAGGTTGAGGGTAGTGACATCACCCGTAACGCACAAGGCACTCCATCATCCTGTAATAAAAAAATAAAAAAACAGAAAATCTAAAACTGTGTTCAAAAAGCAGATACAGTTCAAGCGGTAAGAGTTAGCAAGTTGATCAGATTTTTGTTTTTAGCAAGTTATTTTTTGGGGGGGATTATGACCCAGGGACTGCCGAGGTGAATATATTCCATACAAATGTTGATCAATGTCCGTGAGTTTGGGAAATCTGGATGCAGTGAAAAGCAACTTGGCTCCACCGGGACTCAAACCGCAGACCTTCTGCTTAACATGCAAATGCCCTACCAATAGACCTTAAACGTAATGACGTCACGCGATGTTTACCGCGGTGCATTAGTGGGGACGAAATCGCTAGTTTGCGAACTTTGTGTATTATGCACGTAACTTTGTAAACTTTACTAACCACTTCGCTGGCAAAAAAACGTCAAAAACAAACATCGTAAATTTCTAAAATAGTTCGTGTCAACTTAGTTGTGCCTGCGTAAGTTTTAAGCCCACGATGGAAGCCGGAACTATGGTTTTAACTTTTAAGGCCTCAAAAGGCGGCGAAAATGGCCCTGCAATAATTGTGCAAACAAGCTAGCGATGCAGATATTTCGTCCCTACTTTTCACCCATAATGCACCGCGATGACGTCATTATGTCATAGGTCTATTGAGCTATGACTCATCTGGCATTGGAATGTGCAGATTTAATGGAAACAAATCAAAACTTTGAGTGGAAAAAGATTTTGTGAGGAAAAACTTTGAAAATGTTCAGCCTGTCATGTTCAACACACAAAGGTCTCATGAACTGAAGCCATGATAAACTTTCCAATTCTTTCTCCAGAAACACATTTTCGCAAGAAAAACTGATGTATTCACCCTCTATTCTGCAAAGAGCAACAATTGATGGGTCATCTCTGATTCTCTCTCCCGCTCGGTAGCTAAGGAATGCCAGTGATTACGATAATGGTAACAACACATGACACACAGCCTCTGAAATTGAAAATGAAAGATCACAAAAGAACAATTAACATACAATGACATGAAATACTTCCCCTCCTCCGTACTCTTTACTTGGTAATAAATACCGCGGTTTTATTAGGAAATTCACACTGGTCGAGTTGGTACAATGGTCGAGTTGGTTCGAGTCAAGTTGGCAAACGGCCGAGTTGACTCGTACGCGTGCCAACTCGTACGCCGACCAACTCGTGTACGAGTTCGTGCGCGTACGAGTTGGCACGTGTACGAGTTGGCACGTGTACGAGTTGGCACGTGTACGACTTGACCAACTTGAGTACGAGAAACTCGCGTACGAGTTGGTTCGCGTACGAGTTGACCTATTCAACATCGTAATTATCATAATCTGTATTACGTTAAAACTCAAGTTTTTGAAACCATCCAGATCGGATCAAAATCATTTAAATGTCTCACCTTGCAACTGCAGAGGACACTCTTGTTTTTACTCTATTGATTCCTCTTCTGAGACAATCGATTCATTTTCTTTGACGATGATAGGCTCGTGGTATTACGTTCACAATCAAACTTGTCACGCCACGTTGCAGTAAAACAATGGCGGCAGCCAGCACAGCACAGCCGTTCGTAGATTTCCACTGGTACACGTGATGTGAACGCTGGCCGCGCGGTCTGTTATCAGGAGTACAAGCTTGGCTTATCAGCCAATAGCAAGCTCGCAGTTCGTGTGGGTATGTGTGAAAACGCCAGGAGACTAATTAGGGAGCTTTCGATTTCAGGACGGAAGACAAAGAAGACGGGAAGTTAACCGACTGTGGCGGTCCTCGCACTCAAGCTGCCGTCCCGATCTGTAAGCTGTTTCGTTTTTTGATGACGCGACGTTACGCGTGACATACGCCCTCAATCGTTACACTTTTACAGTAATCAACATGGTGAATCTCCACAGAGTAAGAGACATTCTTGTCAGTGCATATGTTTGCGACATTTTGGACGACGAAGAGTTCATGCTTCTGTATGACATCAATGCACCGAGTAACCCTGATTTCCAGTATGAAAACGATGGCTATCGATTTGAATTGGACAACTTTAATGATGACGAATGCAATAGTTATTTCAGGTAAACTACGAACGTGATCGCGTATAGAGTAGGCGCTTTACAGTCACTTCGCCCCATATCAGTTCGCCCCACTGCCACTTCGCCCCACTGCCACTTCGCCCCACTTAAATGCTATTTAACCGGGAGTCAGTCGATAACATAGGAAGAATGAATTTGCTAGATTTTTCTAAAAAAATTATTTATCCCTGAAATGCAACATTTCCAACAGAAGTGCAAGTGGGAAGTATTAGAATTGAATAAGCTACAGATTCCAATATATTAATTTACCAAAATCAATCTGAACGAAAGAATACCCTAAAAAGTGAAATGAATCACATGTTTGCCATCCAATATCATGAATATGTTCCTTAAATAATACGGTATGTTATGCTTTCGGGCGCTCACCTTCAGTGAGTGTCCGAGGCACTCGAGCTAGTGCTTTTCTACATGAATACCCAAAGTATTCAAGCAAACTGACAACTCTGTACATAGGCCTAGTTCGCTTGAATACTTTTGGACTTCATGTTCTTTGTTGTATGCTATCGTTAATCTTTTTTTTTTAAATTGTTGTTTCTAGAGTTTTCTTTCTTGCAGAAAGGTTTACTTTGTTCTGCCAGTTACTACAGTTTGCATGATGTTGAAAGTGTTATAAATCCTACATGATCTGTTAAGCCACTTTTAAATTTGATTGAGTGGTTTATCAGTACATGAAGGAGCCCAATTTTCTTCGTTCCAATTGCCTTGTTCAAGTTCTTCATTCCAACTGCTTCATTTGAGTTCTTCGTTTGAGTTCTTCATTCCACCTATAGGGGGGTCAAGGTATTTGTTACAATGCATAAGTTTACACTGCGGTTCAAGACTGACAAAATCCAAATTATTGAAGTGTTCTACAACGTTACTATATGCAGGTCTTGTACGTAATATCAGCAAGAATTTGCCCCACTGAAGAAGACCTTATGACCTTCAAGGCCTTCTTAAAAAAATGCCATGACTTGGCATATAACGCCTGCCTTTTGGCCAACTTTTCAGAATGTGAGTCAAAATAATGTCTTTGTCATATACCTAGTATTTTCAATCTTCAACAGATTCCGGAAAGATGACATCCATCGGCTGAAATATGCTATGGGGGTGCCACAGATAGTCAAGTTAGAGAATGGAACAACAGTCGACGGATTAGAAGCACTCTGCGTCACACTGCAGCGTTACGCATATCCATGCAGGTATGGAGACCTTGTTAAGGATTATGGAAGGCCAGTTCCCCAGTTGTGCTTGATGTTCAAGTGGATGACCAATTTTATCTTCGAAGGTTACAGGCACTTGGTCTCATCGCTTAATCAGCACTGGTTGTCGCCACAACATCTAAACATTTTCGCAGGTGCTACATATAGGAAGGGTGCTGCCTTAAGAAACTGTTGGGGCTTTGTAGACGGTACTGTTCGCCCAATATGCAGACCGGGACAACACCAGCAGGTGATGTACAACGGCCACAAGAGGATTCACGCACTGAAATTCCAGTCTGTGACTGTCCCAAATGGTATGATCGCCCACCTCTACGGACCTGATGAAGGGCGGAGGCATGATGCCTACATCTTGAGAGAGTCAGGGCTCCTGACTGAGCTGGAGGCCAGATCTCACGACCCAGAAGGGAACATTCTATGCATTTACGGTGATCCGGCCTATCCCCTGCGTCCACAGCTGCAAGCACCTTTCCCCACGGTCAACATCACCAGAGACCAGATGGAATTCAATGCGGCAATGTCGAAAGTGCGCATTAGTGTGGAGTGGTTGTTTGGGGATATTTTGAATTATTTCAAGTTCACAGACTACAAGAAGTCGCAGAAGGTGCTCCTGAGCGCATGTGGAAAGATGTACATCGTTTCCGGACTTTTGACAAACGCCCACACGTGTGTCCATAAGAACAGTACATCCGTCTACTTTGAACTGGATCCTCCTTCACTGGAAGGGTACTTTCTAGATCAGTAGTGTGATTTTGAAGTACAGTGAATATCTTAGCAGTTGAGGACCTAATGGGATTTTTTAAAGCTATAATTCCTAAGAGTATGTTTGAAGACAATTTTTCTTAATATGAAAATTTAATTAATGATGGTCTTCTACATGATTTACGTGTAGCGAAATTTTTAAGTTGTTTAAATTTTGCAGATGAAGAACCTAACTTCTTTTGAAACAGTATAATCTACAGCATTTAGTGTTGTTACACTAAGACTGTCCCATTTCAAGTTGTATGAATAACATATTAAAATTCAGAAATAAGACAGTGACTACAAGAGTTATTTTACAGGGTGCTTGTCCATAGACCATATCGCAAATCGTTTTTCACCAACAGAGGACGCCCTATGCAATGCATTATGGGATCGAAAAAGGGTCAAATTTGACCCTTTTTCGATCCCATAATGCATTGCATAGGGCGTCCTCTGTTGGTGAAAAACGATTTGCGATATGGTCTATTGCTAATTGTGTGAAAAATAACAGCTCAGCAATTGTTCAGTTGTAAATGAAACAGGCATAACATTGTTTTTATTGTCTTTTTCTTAAACATGTTAAAGAAACATGAATGTACACAACTAAGCAACTTATACCCAGCACGATATTTAGCAAACGCCCCTATACCTTAACACACTCTTCCCTTATGTTAACGCACCAACCCCGCCCCCTACATATCGTGCTGCATATGGTACAGAGAGTGGTATAAGCACTTTATCAAAATATCAACAAACTACATGTACAGGCAAAAATTTCTTTGGACTAGTTGATAAATCTTAAAGGCAAGAAACTCTTGATTGCATAAAATCTCTCTTTGGCAAACATTTACAGAAGTGTTTAAAGGGCCCCTTATTTAGGATTGTTATCAATGAAATCTATGCTTTAAAACCACTCTATTCAGTTAAAGTTATAAGAATCCTATTTGGAGCTTGCTTTGGGGGTTAAAACAAAGGTTTTTAGTTTTTATGCTGATGGAAATATGCATATTCATGACCAAGGTCACAAGAGGCAAACACAGGAAAATCACATTCAACTGTGGACAAAAGATTCCACTTTTTTTCTCAATTTTCCTGAAACTTTTGTGATCCATGGCTGTTTGAGTTTGTTTTACATGTTGCCTGCTGTAAGCCATGACAAAACTGGGGGTAGAAACTGCAGCAATTTGCCACAAGTTCAACTTGAAGTTTTGTTTTTTCTTAACTTTTCCCTTCTGTCTTCCTTATGTGATGCACTCAAAACAGCGCCCTCTGTCTGTGATTTATTGCAATGAAATCTTCAAAGTTGAAAAGCTTACGCACAAAATTGTTTAGCATGTCACAGACCCTTTTAATCAGGGAATTTTTAACCTATTATAAGAAATATACATTTACCCCCCAAAAGAGTTATCTTACACAGGGGCAGCGTCAGAAAAAATATTGATTTTAGGTGAGGGGAGGGGGGGGGGGGGGGGAGAGGTACCGTAGGTAGGTAGGTAGGTGGGGGTGAGGGGGTGTGGTGAGGGGTTGTGGGGGCGGGGTGGGGGTTGTGTCGTTACAATACATTGGTAAATGGACCAGAAACATAATGACATCGTGGTTTGTTTACATGCGTGGAAAAAACATGTATCCAAAAGGTCATGTAGTAATACGTACCACACATGCACACGTTCAATCTCTCTTTTCTAGGGTGTTGAAAAGTGCCATCAACATGGACTGAGTTTGCTGGGTTTGTTGCTGCATGAGTTGTTGTTGTTGGAGTTGTTGCTGCTGGAACTGCTGTTGTTGCTGCTGAAACTGCTGTTGTTGCTGTTGCATGTGCTGTTGAAACTGCTGCTGTTGATTTAGATGTTGCTCTTGAAGAGACTCATATCTGCGTTCCCTTGCTCTTTCATCTTGGCTTCTTCTTTCCTTTTCCTCTATTCTCCTCGTCATCTCCTCCCTTCGCATTGCCTGGTCAAGCTCCATCTTCTTCTGGATAAGTCCCAGGGTCTCACTCCCAGTGTTCCTGCTCTTTCTCGGTGTGGTGCTGCTACTTTCATCTTCATGTCTGAAAACAAAAAGAGTACACAAAACAAGACAAAAATGAATTCCCTGATAAAAAGGGAAATGTGTTTAGGAAATTATAGCTGTATTATAAACACACCAAATGTAAATTTATCTAGGTTTTCTAAATATGTGCCATGACGCAAAATTTAAGTGAAACTATTCAATACTGACAGTACACAATTAGATACTTATTTCAATGTTGAAATTAGGGATGGGACGTTTACTGTTAACAATTTAACCGAAAAAATTAAAAAAGATAAGAGAGGAAAATTGTAATCAGCAACATTTAATATGACGATCGAATGGTTAAACGGTTAACCGGTACATGAAAATATTACAAAACTTTTACTGAATTAAACGAAAAGTTACAACGCCAGTTGAAATACATGACAAATGCTGACGACATTTACATTAACAATAATAAAAAGACAAAAACCAATAAAAACAGTTATAGACTGGAGAAGAAAAGTATAGTTGAGTACTTGAGTTATACTAACTGCAAAAGTATAAGTTCTGATATTCCATAACGAGTAGACAATTGGCAAAATTTTGTATTTTGACGTCTTAAATTTCTTTTAATATTTTAATGAGTACCTCTTCCGAGTTTCTCCATAGGTTTCACATGCTCGCTTCCTCATTTCTGCACCATCTGACTTCTTCTCCTCGTCCCCTTTCTCCTTTGGTGCGTTCTCAATGTCCTCCTCCTCCTGGATGAAATCCTCCACGCTCTCTCTTATCCTTTTTTCTTCGTCTGTCTCCTCCACCGCGATCCCGCTTGCTGCCTTCTCCATCCTATTCCTCCCCTTTACCCTCTCCATTAAATTAGTCACTCTGTCCCGCACTGCACGCTTGTCAACTTTAAACAATGCCTTCATGGCGTCTGCAACCTCCTGCCAAGCTTTTCCTCGTTCACGAGTCCCCTGCCTGTACTGGAAGGGTCTGGCCAAGATGACCTCCCCAATCAGGATGAGGTCCTTCTGGTTGTCCCAGACCATGCTAAAAGACAAAGACAAAACGATAAATTAAATTATGATAATAACTAATATTTATGACAAGAACACAATGTTGCCCGGGCACCCTTTAAACAAGATTTTGTCTGTGAGCAAAAATAACCCTCTAAGCAAGTTTTTAGCACGACTTCCCCAAAAAGTCATCCTCCTAAACAATTTTTGTCCCTTCATTTTCATGAAAATTGACATTTTTACACCCTTACAGGAGTGTGACAAAGTTTTTCTTTTTTTAAATAGATTTCGTTCTAAGCTAACAATAAAATACCTCCACAAAATACTATCAATCCATGGGAAGAAAAAAGGGAATTTGCATTCCCCACTGACAAAATCTCCACCCCTTGGGCACAATTTAGGTGACAAAAATCCCCACCCTTGGGTGCAAAACGGGCATTTATGCACACAAAATTGTATTTCAATGGGTTAAAATCCCCACCCTGGGGCACGAAATATGTGACCTAACCCCCACCTAAGGGGTGGGGCTGCGCGGGGGAGAGGGGTGAGGGAAACAATCCGGGGCCAATTTCATAAAGCTGTTATGCAAAAACATTTGCTTAATCCAAAAAAAAATTCCTTTATAAAATTGGGTTAAAGTTGCACTGCCCGTGTTTGGGCCGATTTGGGCGTACAATTTTATTTTTTTAAAGTTAAATAGGTATTTTTCTAGAATAGAAAAAGTTATCAGCTTTCATTTGGTACCAAGAACGTAAAAATCCGTCAAGGATTAATGCCAGTCGATTAAAAACAAGAAATGATTAAATGGCTGGCAGGTCATTTAATCGACAGGGTTATGACGTAAATGTACATGTGCGCGTACATGTGTACATTGTACACATACTATGTACATATGAGCGTACGCGCACATGTACAACGTGTGAAGCACGTTTCAAGAAAAAGGCTTGTATCTCCAATTCCCGACGTCGGAAATTTAAGTTTTTGATATTTTTCGTTACAGAGACACGTAAGCTTTCTAAATTCATTCGCTTGTGTAAAAATTTTTTTTAATCCTTTCACCGAAACACGGGCAATGCAACTTTAATGGTCGAAATTGCATTTAAACTTGTGTTTTTCACAAGAATATCTGCTGTTCTTGCTAAGAACACAAGTAGACATGCAATTTTGACTATACCCATTTTTATAAAACAAACAAATTTTTGATTATGCAATTTTTTTTGCTTAACAGCTTTATGAAATTGGCCCCAGGTGCATTACGCATGCGTACAAGAAGACTGGTCCCCAGAAGTTAGTGTTTTACTTCCGAAAGAATATGTACCTACCGATTTGTAACCTTCTGTTTCTTTGCGGTTGTTTCTTTGGCTGTGTTTGCACTGGTAATTTCTTCTGGCTGTTATGTTTAAAAAAACGAAGAAAGGCTAAATTTAGAAATGGCCTACAAAATATCTTACCATATATGTGGATCACAATTAATTAGTTACAAGAATACCATTTCAAATTCCAGTTGTGACCTAAATTAACAACAAAGGTTCAACTTACAAGTCAAATTAAGGACATTTTAAACAACCTGTCCCCAATTGCATTACGTGGTCATACTCGTAGTAGTGCTAGTGCTATCAATTGTTTCCCCCACCCCTCCCCCCCCCCACCCCCCGGGCTACCAATCTAAGAGGTGGGGCAACATTTAGGTGTCAAAAATCCCCACCCTCGGGTGCAAAACATGCGCAAAATATGCACAGAAAATGGGTCAAATGTCCCACCCTGGGGCATGAAAAACGTGACCAAACGCACACGGGGAGGAGGAGGGGGGAGGGGGAGGGAAACAATTGATAGGTGCATTATGATTTAGCCTAAGCCTGCCTGTTTCTATGGGTTTTTATAAAAAGGGCCTATAGGCCTACATGTCCTAGTACTGTAGACACTAGAGAGAGTAGGCATGGTACGATAGGATATAGGCTAGCTAAGGCCTAGGCCTATAGCTACTGAGCTAGGCGGCCTATCATGCCTATGCTGCCTTCAGCTTCAAGAATTAGGCTTGAAATGGAAATATAGGCCAGGCCTAAGTGGGTTTAGCACTAAAACAGTAAAATCACTCACCGAGCAGGCATTTGTATTTGTACATGTAGATTCCATGTCGTAGGCCTATTTTTGTTTTCTTCTAAGCTTACCGTACTTATCAAGCGACAGCTAGCACTACTCACACCTAGGCCTACGTGCACTATCCGCGATGTGATGTACACACGTACGCGCCGTCGTGCATATATACACACCGGACGCTATTTCGGCAAACAACCGTTCTGAAAATCAACAGGACGGAGAGATGTTCGGTTTCGCGCATGCGCAACTCGATTTTTCGCTCGGCTTACCGTCCTCTTTGTGTACCGTCCTGAAATCGAAAGCTCCCTATTGTGATCAGTCAAGACGGCAACAAATTTTAAACGCAATTCGCTTAAAAAACGCATTTTGCTTAAATTAAATTATTAAAAAAGTACAGAGTCCTTGTTTTTACTATCGTACGATCGCCATATAAATTTAAAATCGAGTAAAATGTACTTTCCCTTTTAAATTAAGACGGAAATACTTGGTATTTCAAGAAAAAAGTGTTGTAGTAATCAGATTTTTGTTGAAAAGCTTTGTTTAAACAAGTTTGGAACGTCTCTGTTTTTGATTTCACATTAAAAACAGCCTATCTATCTATCCGAAGGACTTATCTTAATTAGTCATATCATCATACAATGACTACATTGAATTGGTCACCGGCGACTTCAAATTAGTCATGAAGCGAACAAATTAGTCATGTGAGTGTGACTAGCTGAAAATAGTCATTTTGACGAATTTAGGGCCACCAATGACTAATCTATTTTTACAGTGTATGCGATTCATACCACAAAGGGTCCCAAGAGGAGAAGGATGCTCTAAATGAAAAATTCTAGTCTCATGTCAAAGAAAAGGATGAAGTTCGAAAAATAAAGGTAACACTGAAGGAATCCGCCTCCCACGGTGAGAAATTACGAGTCGCTTCATTTGATTTCGAACAGGTTATCTATCTGCCAAGAACAAATCGGTGTGAACTTTTCTACAAGAGAAGGCTATCTTGTTACAATTTTACAATATATGTCCTCAACACAAAATACTGCAAATGTTACTTGTGGCACGAGGGTATTGCTGCTAGATGATCGAACGAAATAGCATCACACCTCCACGAATTCCTAGTCGAAACTGACCTAGATAAGGTAGAAGAAGTTGCATTATTCGCCGATGGATGTACAGGGCAGATGTGGCCGGCAGAGAAATCCTTCGCCGCCGACGTCTACGCGATGCCCTCCATTAAGATTGCATGAAAAGCCTACCGCTCTAGTGTTCAAATATTTTGTGTTTCGCGGTATAATTACACTTTTTCCTCCTTAAATTTTCGACTAATAGCTGACTCCACTGCGTAAACCCACTCACTTTTTGATTAGCGTGTTGCGTTTAGGCCAATGAAATTAGATTACTAGTTTCTCGTCAACGCCCGCATGTGATTTTGACCCCGCACCAAAAAAATCATTACATGTATTCCATAATTTAATTATTTTGCAAAACATGGGAAAATTTAGATGCAAACTACTCCCAAGGGAAACGTTTCCATTTAAGTTGTGCAATTGTGATCTGTGTTTTGCAGCTTTTCTGTCATCTTCCTTTCGCAAGGGACTTTGCTGCACACCGAGTTTCCCAAAACCCTTGCTGAAACGAGTTGATAGGCTGCTGATGAATATATATGAATATTGATTAGCAAGTGACAGTGATCGCAACTAACCAATCACGCGCCGCGCATGTTGCTCGAAATATAGTAAGTCTTCCTTCAGTTACGAACATTTATACTGCGTGCAAGATCAAATGATATATTTATATACATAAAATGATCTTCCCCATACAAATGGTGGTAATTGCGGCTACGATGTCGCGAGATACAACGCGCGAGATGATTGTTCGAAACGGCTTCATTAAAAGGTCAAAAGTGCCAGGTCAAAAAAATCCATTGTCTCTCATTGGTCGAACAGCCCGAGGCCCTAAAATACAGCTTAGCTCAACTCGATGCAGCAAAGACCCTTGCGAAAGGAAGATGCTTTTCTTTCATAACCATACATCTCCTTTTGTCATTTCCCATGATCTTGTCATCTCAACTTGTTCCTTCAAACACAAGCTAAAGGAACTTTAACTTTAAACGTAAATCAAACAAGCCATGGGTTACAAAGGGATTACTAAAATCAATTAATCATAAAGATAGTCTGTACAAAAAGTATCTTAAATCACCAACTATATAATAAAACTAATTATGCCAAGTATAAAAACAAAATAACTAGCATAATAAGAACTGCTAAAACAAACTATTATAATCGGTTGTTTAAACAGGAAAAATGTAACACTACTAACACGTGGAAATTAATTAATGATGTGCTGAACAAAAGAGGCGCAGATAGAAATTCAATAGGTTCATTTGTTAATGGCAATGAAGTTGTATATGTAGATGACCCCAGTCTAATCGCTGAATGTTTTAATAATTTTTGTGTAAACATCGGGCCTGATCTAGCTTCAAAAATTCCTCAAAGTAATACTGATCCGCTAAATTATGTACAAAACGACTTTCCGAATTCATTATTTTTTCATCTAGTTACTGAGGACGAGGTTTTGTCCTGTATACATAAATTGCCAAATAAGAAAAGTTCCGGTTATGATGATTATAATGCTTGTATAATTAAAACTATAGCACATGTCATAGTGAAACCTTTCACTGTTATATTTAACTTGTCTTTAACAACTGGCATATTTCCAGATGATCTAAAAATTGCCAAAGTTATCGCAGTTTTTTAAAATGGCGACCCCCAGTTATTCAGTAATTATCGCCCTATTTCAATTCTGCCAAGTTTTAACCGTTTGAATATATACATTAAGAATAACAATATATTAAACAAATCACAGTATGGGTTCCGGGAGAATTTTTCTACTGAAATGGCATTAATTGATCTCATTGACAAAGTTGGCGCAGCATTAGATAGATCAGAACAAACTATTGGGATTTTTCTTGATTTGTCTAAAGCTTTTGATACAATTGACTGACATATTACTTCAAAAACTGTGTAAAAATGGAATTAGAGGTAAAGCCCTACTCTGGTTTAGAAGTTACCTTGATGGAAGAAAACAATATGTTTCTTGGCAAAGCCACCTAACCTCTCAAAAAAAACATTATTTTTTGTGTTCCACAAGGGTCCATTTTATGACCAGTCTTATTTCTTCTTTATATAAACGATATCGCTAATTCATCAAATATACTTTCTTTTATTTTATTTGCGGATGATACTAATATTGTTTACAGTCATCGCAACATACATAATCTAATGAATATTATTAATGATGAATTATGCAGTGTTTCAAAATGGCTTTGTTGCAATAGACTGTCGGTAAACCTAAAGAAAACTAATTACATGTTGTTTACCCCTAGAGTGCCGAGCACTGATGTAGAAGTCGTTTTAAACAATACGATTCTCCCGCAAGTGACAAATACTAAGTTTCTTGGTGTACTAATATATAACAAATTACCATGGAAAGCACACTGCCAGAATATCCACACAACTATTTCTGGTGTTCTCGGCATTCTACGAAAGCTTAAAGGTATTTTACCTAAACAAATTTTGTTATCATTATATAATACTTTATTGATGCCCCACTTAAATTATGATATACTAGCTTGGGGAAATTCATATCTATTAATTATAAATAAACTAGTTATTGTTCAAAACAAAGCGCTTAGAGTTATTAGCCAGTCACATTTAATGGCACATGCAGCTCCTTTGTTTCGGCGGTTTAATACACTGCCAGTTTTTGAATTGTACAAATATCGCCTTGGCATATTCATGTTTAAATATGTGCAAAATATTCTGCCAAGTAGCTTATCGCAACTATTTAAACAATGTACTGAAATTCACAGTTGTAAAACAAGAAATGGAAAACAAATTATGGATTAGTCCTGTTAGAACCACAAAATATAAATCATCAGTTAAATGTCAAGGACCTTTATTGTGGAATAGCTTACCCAACACTCTTATTACCAGACCACCTTTCACCTTTAAAAAGTATCTAAAACAACATCTATTAGACCAGCTATAACTTTTGTGTCAGTATATCTGCAGTATATATATGTTTTCATATTTTCCATACATGTATTTAATTATGTCTAACGTAACAATTAATCGTTACAGTGAAACAGGCCCTTGGTCTTGTACAAGCCTCTGGCTTTCTACCGAGGACCTGCCATGTTTACGGCATACATTTCTGAAAAGTACATTAAGCTCTTTTAAATCATCTTATGTATGTCCACTCCAAAGTATTAATTATTTTATGAAAACATGTTTTTGTATCCGTGAAGCATGGAAATAAATAAATGAATGAATGAAAAAAAAAGCTACCAGGTATAACTTAGTTAAATTGATACTGGCACCAAACCATTTCTGGGCGAGTTTAGAGCCTTAATAATCAGTATCTAAATGGCAGTTTGTGTATGTGTAAAGGATTGGTTTTTTGTCAAATTTGATAAATGGTTGACAAGAAACTAGTAATCTAATTTCATTGGCCTTAACCATCCAAGGTATAGCTGAGGTTACCTAGTCCTTAATTTTATCATGTGGTTATCTGTATCAGGAAGGAGGGAACTTCACGAACACGATATCTCAAAACATTGAAATCAAAATGTGTCATTCTCTCCCCGTGACACACTGATTCCCTCTGGGGACTAACCCATACCTAATTGTCAGGCATAACAACTACGGAGGTTCTTGGGGGAAATAACAAGCCACGATGAAGATTCAGCCTACAATTGCAGCGAAAAAGGAGGCATACTGGTATATCGGGTAGCACGGGACGACGCTCATTGCCTGTGTGCACAGGCACATGCGCACACTTATCCACACCCGCACCGCGTACGTCCGACCAACCGACTGAATGAACGTACGCGGTGCGGGTGCAGATAAGTGTGCACGCCAGTATGTGCAAAAAGCAATGAGAGATTGAAAATTAAAGGAGATTTTAGAAACACGAAACAAATTCATGACGGCTGTAGGCAATTTCACCGCAGATACAATCGACCTTAAAGGGACACACATACGGGTTACTGTTTAGATAATGTAGCGATTAAGAATCCTTGTCAATAATTGTTGGATGGTCGTTGTGGAAAACAAATTATGGTCAAAATGTCACGTAATTAACTAGAAATGTATAAAATTAACAAAAGAGACAAATGTTGGGCTATACGCCTTACCAGCCATCGCGATGTAGTATGTATCATGTGTTTGTAAATAGAAATGTCGTTCGATATGGGTCGACACGTGTTTAACCTCGTTTCCATGTTTTTCCTGATTCGTCATACCTTGCATGATCCCTCAGATAAGCGCTGACTCGAGGAAGCAACTCAAACGCAACTTTTTGTCTTTAGTGCCCTCAATAGGCCTATGGTTTTTTTCTTCGGAAATCTGACAGATTCTCTTGTCCGTATCAACACCCAGAAACCCTTCTTATGCAGATTTGTGTACAAATTGGAAAATACGGTATGTACATGTACATAGTGTTCATAGGACATTATTTACCATCAAGAAGAGAAACTGACCGCGAATGGCAAAAGCCATGTATCCAGCCGTGCTCGCGTGATCGGATGATTGGGGGTTCGAGCCCCACTCGTGCCAACGTGTTTGTGTCCGTGGGCAAGACACTTAATCACAATTGCCTCGTCAACCCAAGCGATATTTGGGGAGCTGTTAGGGGGGATGCCACCATCTAACTGCTGATAGGTTGTGCGCCTTGGCCGGGTAGCCACCTAGTTGAAGCGAAATGGTTCTGGTGATTTCCTGATGGCAGCGATGATGTTAATGGCAACAGCGCCAGGAGTACCCTAGGGTAGACATGTGCGCTATACAAGTGTCCACCATTATTCGCGCTGGTTTCTGCGGCTGGAAATAAAACTATCTCCAAGACAACGTGATTTATCGGAACCAGAATCTGGTTCCGACAAATCACGTGACATTGATTTTTTGAAAAGTGCCCTCAACCGGCCAAATTTTGTGGTTTCTTTTCAGGTTCTCTTCAGTCTATTTCGGAAAGACCTCAGAATCATAGGTGGGTAATTCCCAAAATTAGGGGTCTAAAAGTGTGACATGCTTTTTAAGATTTCCAAGTGTTTTTAGTGATTGGAAGTGGTTTCCCAGTAAAAAATAATTATTTTTATTTCAACAAAGGCCACTTAAATTTAATGTTTGTGTGTAGATATGGCACCACGGTTAATGCAAACTCATTCTAAAGCCAATTTTCATTGGGGTAGGTAACCCGGGACACTAAAACTCCTGACACGCAGAGAGTGTCGTACGTAACTGGGACACCAAAAACTTTGGGCCCCTAATTTTGGGAATTACCCAGGTGTATTTCGAGCTCAAAATAGCCCAACAAAGGCGGTATGTCCCTTTAAGGCCTGTCGCGAGAGTTAGCTTTTGCATGTAACCTTTGCACTGTGGCTGGCGCCCCGAAATCTTCATTTTGCAAATGGCGGTGCAGTTTCGATAATCAATAGAGACAAAATTGGTTTACCCTTTATACACGTTCCACAAAAACACCACAACTACAATGGTTTTGGTATGTCACCGCTTGGCGCTGTAACCTGGCTGCTTTATTGCACGAAACAACTCCATGTCCATCAAGTCAAACTAATAATAAAAGGTTCAACTCCTTTATCGACAAACAAAGACATGGATAATCAACTTAATATTAGAGCTGACGGGTATATTTTACCCGAACGCACACCCGTTGTTACGTTGGCTGCCAGATACGAAAAACCACAAAAACCTTTCCAGGAAAAATGGAAACGTACGCTTGACCTATGCGAACCAACTGCTTTCAGGCTAGCAAAAAAAACCAAGGTGTCCCCTCCCCCAACAGTAAACAGTTTTGCAGTATGCAGCATTACCGAACAAACGTGAAGTGAAGCACTGCGCGTCACTCGTGCTTATTTATACCACTCGTGACCACTGAACCGTTTTACTTTACATAACAAGGGTAAAGTAGATTCATTCTAATTTGCCCTGGTGCTCAACCGAATAAATCAACATTTACCCTTTATACACGTTCAACAAAAACACTACAACTACAATGGTTTTGGTATGTCACCGCTTGGCGCTGTAACCTATATGAATTATAAAGAACGGGCTAGTTTAGAAACTGATAAGAGACTTAAAAACTGTCTCGCACGTATGTGTGTCTTTGGCTGTTTCCGACTTCCAACGCCCGTCGCGTTTGAAAAACCTGTCGGGAACTCCTGCATTGGCAGCCTATGAGGCTCCTCCTGCTCTCAAACTATGCCGAGCAACATTGATACATCCTCCGTTACATACGAGCCTTGTCCGATCTCTCTCTCTCCCACTAGTGCGTGCGGGACGCACGCTACGACGGATCGCCACCTCGACCCCCTTCGGCCCCTCGCACCGTCACCCGCTCAACGGGATAGCATCCAAAATATGTCTCTAACACGAGAAAACGTCATGGGTTTGTAATTTTACACAAAACATATCCGTTTCTTGTTTCGGATAAATTTCTGAAAATTTAAATGCCCTTGTCGGAACTTTGAGCCCTGGCTAGAGTCGAGCAAAGTTCCAATATGGTGACCGGGCACATGTACAGATATGACCTTGATATTGTAATTGAACTTCCCTGCCCGTTCACATCAGTTTTTACTCAATACAACATCTATGAATAGATGGTCATCTTGAAAATGCAGATTGTTGGTTTGAAGCGAGGCTAACTCATTGAACGCAGAAAACATGCGTAGTTCTTAGATATGATACGGGTATCATTGCTAAGAATATAAATGTTCATTGAATTAGCGACAGTTTTGTCTGCTCCAATCTTCTGCACCAGTTCAGCAACCATCTCCGTTGCAATGGGTTCCTTCCTTGACTTTAACAGTGTCCGTTTAAGTCCCTCTGAGGTCCGAAGCACGATACCGTCCCATGTGGGGTCCGAAAGACTGGCCATGCGATCCAAAGTGTCGTTCGGGCTCGCCGACGCAAAGCGACTCCTTCCTCCCTGGTTGGCTACTGAAGACAAGCTTAACCAAACAAAGAACAAAACGCATGTTTCAGCTATAAGGCACATATATACAAAGGTAACCGATCAAGCATGTCCCATAGCAGCTTCATCCACTGTGGATGACTGCACACGAGTGCTTCGGGTTGCCTGGCAACCACCGTACTGCGTTCTGAACGCATTTCTGGTTTGATTAGAGCCGTTAAATATCACTGCCAGTACTGTACTGCGACACATGTTTTCCACAAACTTTGTGTTTGCTCCTCTGAACAGAGGAACGGACTGAAAATTCAAAAAAACTAAAATTCGGCAATCTCTGATCTTGTCGAAAAGACCCTCGGGAAATAGATCGGCTCAATATGGCGCCGATTGCCAGATCAAAGTCCCGAGTTTGTGATTGTCTTTGCATTCTTACGCATGTTTCAGCTATAAGGCACATGTATACAAAGGTAACCGGTCAAGCATGCCCCATATATAGCAGCTTCATCCACTGTGGATGGATGCACACGAGTGCTTTGGGTTGCCTGGCAACCACCGTACTGCGTTCTGAACGCATTTCTGGCTTGGTTAGGGCCGTTAATCTCACTGCCAGTACTGTACTGCGACACATGATTTCTACAAACTTTGTGTTTGCTCCTCTGTCTGCTCTAAACAAAAGAACGGACTGGAAATTCAAAAATTTCGGCAATTTCTGATCTTGACGAAAGACTATCGGGAAATAGACCGACCCAATATGGCGCCGATTGCCATGCTGGACAGATCAAAGTCCCGAGTTTATGATTGTCTTTACACTCCTACCATCAGCGAACCATCCCATCGTTCTGCCCTCAAGAACCTCCACGCCACTCCCCATCCGCTCACCGCCTCAGCCCCCCTTCACCCGGAGCCCCGCCGAGCCTTCCTACGATCCCACGAACCGACCACCCCCGCACCTTCAGCCGAGGTTCCCGCACTAAGGGAAACATACCCGCCAAAAGTACATGTATACAAAGGTAACCGATCAAGCATGTCTCATAACAGCTTCGTCCACTGTGGATAATTGCACACGAGTGCTTTGGGTTGCCTGGCAACCAACGTACTGCGTTCTGAACGCATCTCTGGCTTGGTTAGAGCCGTTAAATCTCACTGCCAGTACTGTACTGCTACACATGTTTTCCACAAACTTTGTGTTTGCTCTGAACAAAAGAACGGACTGGAAATTCAAGAACATTTTACAATTTCTGATCTTATCAAAAGACCATCTGGAAATAGAACGACCCAATATGGCCCCGATTGCCAGGCTGGACAGATCAAAGTCCCGAGCTTATGATATTCTTTACATTCTTATTGTCAGTGAACCATCTTACTGTTTCGTTTTCAAGAACTTCTACGTTACTCCTTAGTAATTTATACTAAATACTTAGTCCCTGGTTGTTTAGGGCTCCGACTTCTTTTTATTATATGCATCTCCACGGACAATTACTGGTGCATTCCTGGCTCTTGTATCTGCATGTATACAGCGATACAAAGATCTAGTCTGAATGAGTCAGATAAATTATCTGGCCCACAAGAGAGGCCATCTGGCTGCAGCCAGACAACACTTATCTGCATCGATCTGTTTTGTGAGACTGTCGAGGGACATGTCTAATATTTCTATTATATTGTCAGTTGTATGCAACATGCGCGTGGTCTTACACCACATGTCTAAAAAAACGTAGTTTTAAGTGACTCGATATTATGCAACCAAAAATGCAGTTCTTCGCACGCATAAATAGAAAGTTCGACTTTGGAATTCCAGGAATCTCCGTTCTATTGAACAATGAATGGCTTTTGTCATGATATTGCTCGTTAGTCCGACAACAAGGTATGCCTTAATGCCGAGGCAATTTTCCCGGCCAAAAATGGCAAGATTTCGAACACTGACTTGGTACGTCCAAGATTTATTCGTTTGTAATGGTTTGAGGAAAAGAGACTATATCCCCTCCATTAGGTATCCAATGCTGGAAAATCGTCTTTCTGGCAAATTCAGTGAACCAAGCTGTAAGTCAAATGTAGACCCAGCCTTACTGTTTCCGAGACAGGATTCCATACACTTTTTTTTTGACCGCTTCACTGTGTTGTATGGCTATATGAAAACCATTCGCGTAACCCAGTCCATCATCCGGATATACTACGATTGACCTTCCTTCGCTTCTCCCTTTCTGAACCAATGGTCCGACCACTTGTAAAAACATAAGGGGCGATCGAAAGGCCAAAAGGCAAAACCTTAAACTGGTAAAACGTGGGGTTCCCGTTGTTAAACCACACAAACCCAAGGTATTTTCGATGCTCAGGAAAGATAATAATGTGGTGGTACCCGCTTCGAGGTCAAACTTAACAGAAAACCATTTTCCCGAGGAAAAAAAGGGCTGTACTTAAGTCTTCATATTTTTATTCGTACTCAAAATAATCATTAGTGAAATTTGGGGTTGGGGTTACTGGAATCAAGAAACTTAACTTGCTCTTGCGACTCCTTTGCCCTCTCGGGACTGCGGCCCGTTCCCCTCCTCTCGACCCCTCTCTCTCGCCCTACAAGGGGTGGTCCCAGCGGACGCGTTCCCCGCCCGGGAACGCCGATGTTGCCTTGTCCCATGGACCGTTCCGGTGCTGGACGTCATTCTGGTGCCGAAGTGCTTAGCTGTTGCGGTAATTTGGGCCGATTCTACTCCAATGGCCTTGGGTACCGCAGGCGTAACAAATGTCACGGCTTTGTTGACATTGTATATGCGAGGAATGCTAATTTGTTAAAAGTAAAAAGTTTTGCAGTATGCAGCATTAGCGAACAAACGTGAAGTGAAGCACTGCGCGTCACTCGTGCTTATTTATACCACTCGTGACCACTGAACCGTTTCACTTTACATAACAAGGGTAAAGTAGATTCATTCTAATTCGCCCTGGTGCTCAACCGAATAAATCAACATACCGTAAGGGTTCATGTGATTGTTTGGAGTACTCAAACAAAACTATATATGGGGAATAGTTACTTTGTTCTGTGAAGTTGACGTGGTAGGTGCTCCTCTACTAAACAAATACGGACACGACTCCGGGGCCGGTAGTGCCAAGTGCAACCCAGTAATTTAAAGAACGCGATACACAATAAGATACAAAAATATTCAGGCTCAATCGAGAATCACGTGGATCTACATGTCCTCGGAATTTCAAAAGTACATGTAGCATCTAGAATACTCAATATACTGTAAAGTGTCGCTTAAAAGGTGACATAAAGACGCCCCCAACTTCACGGAAAGCAGCTGGCTCTTTTGTCGGTCTCACATCCTGGCACTTTTGTGACCCGGTGTCGTCATATGCCTTTGTATACGGGCATAGAACAGTGACTGGAGTGAGAAAAACAAATTGTTCATGCTTCTATACATTGTACGTGTACCGTAGACAACGGCTTTGTTCCTTGCTTGTCACCATGGGCACACCGTTGTTTTCATTCCAGCCCTACCGGAAGTAACGTTGTGGTGACCGACAGAATACGATAATTTAAGTCACGCGCCGGCCATCTTAGCACTCTCAACTTGCATTGCTTTTCCTAGACTGCTGCCCAGTCCATACGATTGATTGTATAAAAGGAAGGGACTAATAGTTTAATCAAAATATTACCGATTTAATGCATTCCCAGTGCAGAAAATCAGAGAATCTTGTTTTCAACGTCGGCAACCCAATTAGTATCAAAATTGCATGTTTCCGTGGATCGCATGATGATTCGTTAAAACAGCCTCATAAAAAAAAATTAGAAAACGGAAAAGTAAATCCCAGTTCGCCGTGTGTTAATTTAGCGTACGTAACGTTCGGATAACGTTGATTTTTTTTCTTCTGCCTGATTTTTAGACGGTTCGCATTGCCAACACATAAAACCGACGGACCGGGGATACCGGTACGTCAATTTTACGTATCCGTCTGACGGAAGAAAATAAAGTGTAATAGGAACCCACCCTAACTCGCCTGCTACAGTATTGAGCTCACGCTTAAGCAGCTGTATGAAATTAGGCCCAGTACATACCCTTGTTCACGCTTAAGCAGCTGTATGAAATACCTTGTTGATTTACTAAGCATGTGATTTTGACCGGTTATTAATGTATTAATAGAAATTTTGATATTACAGTTTTTCTCAATCGCTTTAATGCACTTCCCCAAACTCTAACCTCATTTTTTTAACAGCGCCTCAAAACCCCACATCATGAATGCAATTGGCAAATCCACTATTTCCAGTTCCCATTGTGTGCACGCAAAATGCAAAACACTAAACGCACTTGCCATAGCATAGATGCAATTCTCATTTTTTTTGATATTCTAGGCAAAACAGGTTTTTTCTTCTCAACTGACTGTGTACATTGTCCATTCGAAATGCCGCAGTTGTGTATTGGGTAAATCGTTGCATGCAAAATACTACGTACAATGAGCATTGTGTTTGTACAAAAGATAACGCCAGCACGATGGGAGTGGGTAACTGCTCTTCACTGGCACAATTGAATAGGCCTACTAACGGAGCATAATGCTGTCCATTCCATCACACAGGTGGAAATGTTGAATGTTCAATACATGTACTCATAAAGTGTATATACGCCTTTCTTAAAGTGGGATGGAAAGCTCATTTCACTTTCATGGTTTTCACAACAGTATTCCTTTCTTTATATCGTCCTTTATGTACTAAGAACATTATATTCAGGATTTAATCCTGAAAAAGGCCATGACGTTTTCACCAAATGCTCATTTTCACACAAAAAAACAGCTCTTTGTGAAGAAAATGAGCATTTGGTAAAAACGACATTGCCCATTTTCATGCAACTGCTCTGACGTTGTATTTTCATTGTTCACAAATGGTAACTTTTCACCACAAACTCGGGTTTTAATCTTGCTCTTGTCGTCGTATTGCTACGGTATTGGCAAAAAGGCAAAAATGTGGGTAAACGTTGTCATGCCCCCTCCTGCAATTTTCGCACCGCATTTAAGTTAATTAGTCTGATCTAAAATTACTCTAAGTTTCCAGATTCTACACACTCCAAGCTACAAAATGAGACCAGTTCCTGAAATGTTTGAATCAATTTGATTAAAAACAAAATTTGCTGGATTTGGCATGGCTCCAAGAGCCGATCGGTCTGATCTAGCAAAACTTAAGACCGACCATTCCGTGATCAGGGTCGCTGATACTATAATTTATGACAATCGCCAGTTTTGTTCCCGGCTCTCAGTCTATGTGATGGACTTGATTACATGCCAGATCTCGGATGTTTAACACTTCCTTCGCCGTGCTCGCACAAATGTGTCTATCATTTTCGCTGCCAGCTCACATTATTGCAAATTGCCAACAGCGGTACCTGAGGCTGAGACATGTTGCATATCGCTTTAGGCTGGATCACCTATCGCAATCTGTTTTAGATCTTCATTGGAAAAAATATCTGTGATTGGTAACTTGTTTATTTGCTAAAAAATAGTACTTTGACTTCAATAATGATCGGACTACCGGATATTTACCAGTATTTATTTTTGTGAGATGATGATTTAAAACAGATCGTGCTTAGTGTTCCCCGAAATATTCCTAAGGAACTGTAGTCGAAAAATTGCAATAATGCAAACTGGCCGTGCAGGTGATACGCGCAATCACGAGAACAAAGCGAAGAAGGTGTTAAAGGTGCCCTGAAATGCAATAGTCAGTGAGCCAGAGGTGCCCAACGTGCACCCCCTAGAATTGACGAAACCACATTTTTCTGGTACTTTTGCATCTGTACTTCATTTTTAAAAATGTTAACATGAGATTATCTGGGCCTATAACTAGTTGATTTTGAATGTTACGTTGTGTCAGAAAGCCATTTATCAATATAATCAAATTAAGTTGCATTTTTCTGATGAATAAAACAGTCTGAAAAAGAACAATTATGTTATTGCGAAAACTTTATTATTTGACATGCACTTTTTGTTTTAATGTCAAGGACTGCCGAATTTTACACAAATTGATATTTTAACCTCTGTTGACCTGCTTACTAAATTAGAAGACATAAGTCATAAATACCAATAAGTAGGTAACTCGTATCTCTACGACAATCTTCGCCACAGCAATAGCTTTTTGAATTTCCCGTAACCCTAAGACGGCCGTCAAAATTACTGGTCTCGACAGTTCACGTAACATCAAAAATCAACTACTAGTGAGTCTCAGTTAATTTAATACAAAACTACCAGAAAAATGTGGTTTACTGGGTGGGCACCTCTGGCTCACGGACTACAACATAGAAAACAAAATATTCCCAAGAGTTGTGGGATAAACCAGAAATTAGTTTGAAAGGATCAAATTTTTGCCGGCATCACATTTTTGCTTAGGAATACGCAAATCTATGCAAATTAATATTACCATTGAATGATAACGGGCCCTTTAAAGTTGACTTCATACTAGTGTTGGTCTTGGAGTGGCATTGTTTAATTATATGTAACTTTTTAACTTTGTAACTCTGTAACCTTTTACTATTTTTCACAAATTATTGAACTCTTCGCCGTTAACAAAAAAAAAGTGTATAAAAGAGCTAAACTGTACAAATGTGAGCTCAATCCGTGGTCTAAGTTTATGAAACAATTTAAAAACATTTTAAACGACATTTTTTTAAACGTCTGTTCGTGCTATTGGCTATAACTTGCCACTTTTTGCATGACTAATCTTTGCTCATTTGTAATTTAAAAACAAATGTTATGCAACTAAAATGTGTTATTAATAAAAAATGGTAGTTCCAGTTAGTTTAGTTCACGATGTTCGCATTGGGAATGATAGGCGACTAGAAATATCCCCATCTGATTAGTCCAGCTTCTGGAAGCATAGTAAATAATTGCAATAAGCGCTCTACACCAATGACGTCATCATTCGTATTTGTCTGTTTACCACAAATTCTTCATTCGCAAGAAAAGAAAACGGGTAATTTGTCTGAGTTTTGGTCCTATAAATAGTAACTGTGTGGAACGATATGTTGGCCTGACCGTGACGTACAAATAAAGTCGGGCCAACGTTGATGTGGCATCGGAATAAGGTTGGGAATTGAGCGAGATGACATTTTGTCCAACGTTAATGGCGACGTGCAAACGACGCAGGGCCAACGTGGATATGATAGGGGAAAAAGCTAGGTTGGGCATTGATCGGTATGACTTTCGTTCAACGTTAACGGCAACATGCAAACGACGTTGGACCAACGGTGATATGACGTGGAAATAAGGTTGTCAATTGAGCGGCATGACGTTTGTCCAACGTTAAAGTTGCACTGAACGTGTTTTGGCCGATTTGGGCGTCAATTACATTTTTTTTAAAGATAAATAGTTATTTTTCCTAGAATGGAAAAAGTTATCAGCTTTCATTTGGTACCAAGAACGCAAAAATCCGTCAAGGATTAATGCCAGTCGATTAAAAACAAGAAATGATTAAATTATTATTATTAATATTATTATATTAGTATTATGTTTTGACGTTTTAGGAAAAAGGCTTAGACCAATAATCTCCAGTTCTCGACGTCGGAAATTCAAGTAAGCTTTCTAAATTCGTTCGCTTGTGTAAATTAATTTTGTTTATATCTTTTCACCGAAACACGGGCAGTGCAACTTTAACGGGATTAACGTACAGACGATGTTAGACCAACGTTGATATGACGCGGAAATAATGTTGGAAATTGATCAGTATGACGTTTGTCCAACGTAAACAGCAACGTACAAAAAACGTTAGGCTAACGTTGATATGACGTGAAATAAGGTTGTCAATTGAGCGGCATGACGTTTGTCCAACGTTAACGGCAACATTGGGCCAACGTGGAAATGAGGTTGGGAATCGAGGGGAATGACGTTTATCCAACGTTAACGGCAACATACTAACAACGTTGACCCAACATTGAAATGACTTCGAAATAAGGTTGGGAATTGAATGGTATGACGTTTGTCCAACGTTAACGCCAACGTAAAAATAACGTTGATTAGACGTAATAAATAAGGACGGACATTGAGCGATATGACGTTTGTCCAACGTTAACGCCAACTTAGAAACAAGTTGTGCCAACGTTATTCGGAAGTGCAACTTTACGTTGGACCAACGTCATTGTCTAACGTTGGTCCAACGTTTCGTCGTCGATTACTGACGTTGATCCAACGTCGGGCTGACGTAAGTTTTACACAACATGTAATAAACGTAATACATTCAAGATACACACCATCATAAATGTGTCTTTTCTTGTATAGTGTGTCCATTTGTTGTCTACATTGTCAGCAACACTATCACTTGAGTTTTGATGCAATTACTTTGCCATTTGGGTGTCGGTGTTCACGCAATGATCAGAAGGTGCTATGCATTTGGTTACATTGATGTAGCGATTGACTGACTTAGTGTATTTTTACGCCTGTTGTTAGCATTTTGATTGTTATATTTGCTTTTGCAAGGGTAGTATAGTGTTGTGAGAAATGCTTTCAGTGTTTTGAGGATTGCATTTAGAGTATTGAGAAAGAGGTTAAGTGTTTCGGGAAGTGCATAAAAGCAACTGAGAAAAACTGTATATGCTAAACAGCAGAATGTAAACATTTGTTTAGAAGAGAAATGTAACCCTAACGGTACCAAATCCTCCAATAATACAAACAAATGTTTAGGACCAAGTGTTAGAAATAACGTCGTTTGTATCGAAATTTGATCCATTGTAATAAAGTATTCCTGAATTTTGAAGATATAAAATTAAAGGCCTATTATATCATTTGCAAGATGAAACTTTTCCCGGAATAAGAGATGTGATACAGTAAACTCTCAAAACAACACCCCTTGATAAGAAGCTCTTGTCGATATAAAGCTCCCTTTTCTAAGTCATGTATGGCCATTATTTTCTGCATTGTGTATGCACTGTTTATAGCGCTCTCTGGAAATAAAGCTCCAATTTTTTCGGTCCCTTGAGAGCGCTTCAATGAGCGTTTACTGTGTATCTTTAAGAAGAATGTTGGTAAACTGCCCTGAAGAAATGTTAGCTACATAGATGCATCGATGCTTCAGAAAACTTGCACAAGTAAATGGTAAAAAGAAAAAGACTTTTTTTTTTTAAACGTGTTAATTACCTGCACAAAATGTCATTTTGTGTTTGTTACCATTGCTATCAACAGTACAAGAAATTGGGTGACTGCAAATGTTACAATGCATGGTCTTTAAGTACTTATCAAAATAAATTAAAGAGTTATTAGGTTTGAATAAAATGTTATTGCGAGATTCAATAAAATGTGATTACTACATAACATGTCGTTGTGTTACGGATTTGCTTGTGTATAAGTACATCATAGGCCTACTTGGTGACTTCCCGGAATATACGTTTACAAAATTTCGGACTTCATAGGCCAATATTGGTGCAGCTCCACTTGACCGAAACGCAAGTGGTTATATACAGTACTAAAATCAACATAGGAAATACGTGCTTCAACATTTTTAATATCTTTTTCACATGACAATTTCCACGCAAACAAAACGCGTAAGCGTTAATTTAAAGTACAACACGCAAAATAGAGTCACGCACCAAACATCGCGTCGTATTGAGATGAATGCTTACATACATTTACGGGTTTCACTATGAAAAAAGGCCGTCTGACATGGGTAGATTTGGTTCTTTCACCCGTCGCAAAATTATAATTTTAAACTCCAGAGGAGTATCGCCGAGGGAAATCAAGTCAACTCTCCGGACTGATGACAACCCTCCGGACTGATAGCGGGATCTACTGGTTCCTTAAACAGTTAAAACGAGATAACACCATTGTGGATCTCCACAGGTCTGGTAGAAGAAGCGCGTGTACACCTAAAATTCTAAACCTGATTGACCGCAGTCTTAGAGAAAATAACGAACTGAACGCAGAAGACTTGCAAACGCGCATTCAGAATGCTACTGGACAATTCGTCGCATTTTTCCCACACCGACGAACATGATTTTTTGTCGAAATCGAGATTTTTGAAGATTTGGTAGTTTTATGGAAGGCACTTTTTATTCCCTAAATTTTAAACCGTATTTTGGGGTAATTTTTGAGATTCATGGGATCTTATTTTACGAATAAGACAAAATTTATAGATTAAACGAATGAAGTGAAGTTTGATTTGAATTATATCGAGCTACTACCGAAATAAGGGATCACGTGGGTTGCATTGTCTGGTATCTCGGAATGCCACATATTCAAAGAAAAGAATGCAGTCTGCGCGCATATAAGGGCCAACGTGCCCAGTCACCCATCAGTGTTTAGAGTACACACATACACTGGCAATACAGAACAGGGTGGGGAAAACTGTACATTTAATTCATCACTACTTGTGAAACTTGTGGTGGGTGTCACGTGATCCCTCATTTCGGTAGTAGCTCGATAGTATTCAAATCAAACTTCACTTCATTCGTTTAATCTATAAATTATACCTCGCTACTACCTCCATTCGGGAACACGTGAGATTTTAGAGCAATTGACAGTGGAAAGTATAAAAAACAACCACGTTAAGATAACCAAAATTATGCAAAACCATAATTAAACACTTCCCAAAATTGAATTTGAAAACCGTGTTTGGGGAGCCTGATCGCCTCCAATACTTCTGTTGTAGTATTTAGCGAAAGTAGAGGCATTAGTCCATCCTGCCGTTTTCAGCACGACGTCAACGGGAACTCCCGTACGATGCCGACCTGAAACGAGGTTTAAAGATGGATACATCAATTCCACTTTCTATCAAACATAACTTTAACCAACGACTAATAGTTGCTGGCCCCACTGCTTTGTGGGGAGTTGCGTAACTCAAAAACAATTTAAACGTAGCACGCACAGATTTCGTGCGTTTTATGTACTCTAGCAAAGTTCGTACTATACATAGCGTCTTATCTGGACGATAAGTTGAAAAAACAACATTTACTGGTCTCGACAGTTCACGTAACATCAAAAATCAACTACTAGTGAGTCTCAGTTAATTTAATACAAAACTACCAGAAAAATGTGGTTTACTGGGTGGGCACCTCTGGCTCACGGACTACAACATAGAAAACAAAATATTCCCAAGAGTTGTGGGATAAACCAGAAATTAGTTTGAAAGGATCAAATTTTTGCCGGCATCACATTTTTGCTTAGGAATACGCAAATCTATGCAAATTAATATTACCATTGAATGATAACGGGCCCTTTAAAGTTGACTTCATACTAGTGTTGGTCTTGGAGTGGCATTGTTTAATTATATGTAACTTTTTAACTTTGTAACTCTGTAACCTTTTACTATTTTTCACAAATTATTGAACTCTTCGCCGTTAACAAAAAAAAAGTGTATAAAAGAGCTAAACTGTACAAATGTGAGCTCAATCCGTGGTCTAAGTTTATGAAACAATTTAAAAACATTTTAAACGACATTTTTTTAAACGTCTGTTCGTGCTATTGGCTATAACTTGCCACTTTTTGCATGACTAATCTTTGCTCATTTGTAATTTAAAAACAAATGTTATGCAACTAAAATGTGTTATTAATAAAAAATGGTAGTTCCAGTTAGTTTAGTTCACGATGTTCGCATTGGGAATGATAGGCGACTAGAAATATCCCCATCTGATTAGTCCAGCTTCTGGAAGCATAGTAAATAATTGCAATAAGCGCTCTACACCAATGACGTCATCATTCGTATTTGTCTGTTTACCACAAATTCTTCATTCGCAAGAAAAGAAAACGGGTAATTTGTCTGAGTTTTGGTCCTATAAATAGTAACTGTGTGGAACGATATGTTGGCCTGACCGTGACGTACAAATAAAGTCGGGCCAACGTTGATGTGGCATCGGAATAAGGTTGGGAATTGAGCGAGATGACATTTTGTCCAACGTTAATGGCGACGTGCAAACGACGCAGGGCCAACGTGGATATGATAGGGGAAAAAGCTAGGTTGGGCATTGATCGGTATGACTTTCGTTCAACGTTAACGGCAACATGCAAACGACGTTGGACCAACGGTGATATGACGTGGAAATAAGGTTGTCAATTGAGCGGCATGACGTTTGTCCAACGTTAAAGTTGCACTGAACGTGTTTTGGCCGATTTGGGCGTCAATTACATTTTTTTTAAAGATAAATAGTTATTTTTCCTAGAATGGAAAAAGTTATCAGCTTTCATTTGGTACCAAGAACGCAAAAATCCGTCAAGGATTAATGCCAGTCGATTAAAAACAAGAAATGATTAAATTATTATTATTAATATTATTATATTAGTATTATGTTTTGACGTTTTAGGAAAAAGGCTTAGACCAATAATCTCCAGTTCTCGACGTCGGAAATTCAAGTAAGCTTTCTAAATTCGTTCGCTTGTGTAAATTAATTTTGTTTATATCTTTTCACCGAAACACGGGCAGTGCAACTTTAACGGGATTAACGTACAGACGATGTTAGACCAACGTTGATATGACGCGGAAATAATGTTGGAAATTGATCAGTATGACGTTTGTCCAACGTAAACAGCAACGTACAAAAAACGTTAGGCTAACGTTGATATGACGTGAAATAAGGTTGTCAATTGAGCGGCATGACGTTTGTCCAACGTTAACGGCAACATTGGGCCAACGTGGAAATGAGGTTGGGAATCGAGGGGAATGACGTTTATCCAACGTTAACGGCAACATACTAACAACGTTGACCCAACATTGAAATGACTTCGAAATAAGGTTGGGAATTGAATGGTATGACGTTTGTCCAACGTTAACGCCAACGTAAAAATAACGTTGATTAGACGTAATAAATAAGGACGGACATTGAGCGATATGACGTTTGTCCAACGTTAACGCCAACTTAGAAACAAGTTGTGCCAACGTTATTCGGAAGTGCAACTTTACGTTGGACCAACGTCATTGTCTAACGTTGGTCCAACGTTTCGTCGTCGATTACTGACGTTGATCCAACGTCGGGCTGACGTAAGTTTTACACAACATGTAATAAACGTAATACATTCAAGATACACACCATCATAAATGTGTCTTTTCTTGTATAGTGTGTCCATTTGTTGTCTACATTGTCAGCAACACTATCACTTGAGTTTTGATGCAATTACTTTGCCATTTGGGTGTCGGTGTTCACGCAATGATCAGAAGGTGCTATGCATTTGGTTACATTGATGTAGCGATTGACTGACTTAGTGTATTTTTACGCCTGTTGTTAGCATTTTGATTGTTATATTTGCTTTTGCAAGGGTAGTATAGTGTTGTGAGAAATGCTTTCAGTGTTTTGAGGATTGCATTTAGAGTATTGAGAAAGAGGTTAAGTGTTTCGGGAAGTGCATAAAAGCAACTGAGAAAAACTGTATATGCTAAACAGCAGAATGTAAACATTTGTTTAGAAGAGAAATGTAACCCTAACGGTACCAAATCCTCCAATAATACAAACAAATGTTTAGGACCAAGTGTTAGAAATAACGTCGTTTGTATCGAAATTTGATCCATTGTAATAAAGTATTCCTGAATTTTGAAGATATAAAATTAAAGGCCTATTATATCATTTGCAAGATGAAACTTTTCCCGGAATAAGAGATGTGATACAGTAAACTCTCAAAACAACACCCCTTGATAAGAAGCTCTTGTCGATATAAAGCTCCCTTTTCTAAGTCATGTATGGCCATTATTTTCTGCATTGTGTATGCACTGTTTATAGCGCTCTCTGGAAATAAAGCTCCAATTTTTTCGGTCCCTTGAGAGCGCTTCAATGAGCGTTTACTGTGTATCTTTAAGAAGAATGTTGGTAAACTGCCCTGAAGAAATGTTAGCTACATAGATGCATCGATGCTTCAGAAAACTTGCACAAGTAAATGGTAAAAAGAAAAAGACTTTTTTTTTTTAAACGTGTTAATTACCTGCACAAAATGTCATTTTGTGTTTGTTACCATTGCTATCAACAGTACAAGAAATTGGGTGACTGCAAATGTTACAATGCATGGTCTTTAAGTACTTATCAAAATAAATTAAAGAGTTATTAGGTTTGAATAAAATGTTATTGCGAGATTCAATAAAATGTGATTACTACATAACATGTCGTTGTGTTACGGATTTGCTTGTGTATAAGTACATCATAGGCCTACTTGGTGACTTCCCGGAATATACGTTTACAAAATTTCGGACTTCATAGGCCAATATTGGTGCAGCTCCACTTGACCGAAACGCAAGTGGTTATATACAGTACTAAAATCAACATAGGAAATACGTGCTTCAACATTTTTAATATCTTTTTCACATGACAATTTCCACGCAAACAAAACGCGTAAGCGTTAATTTAAAGTACAACACGCAAAATAGAGTCACGCACCAAACATCGCGTCGTATTGAGATGAATGCTTACATACATTTACGGGTTTCACTATGAAAAAAGGCCGTCTGACATGGGTAGATTTGGTTCTTTCACCCGTCGCAAAATTATAATTTTAAACTCCAGAGGAGTATCGCCGAGGGAAATCAAGTCAACTCTCCGGACTGATGACAACCCTCCGGACTGATAGCGGGATCTACTGGTTCCTTAAACAGTTAAAACGAGATAACACCATTGTGGATCTCCACAGGTCTGGTAGAAGAAGCGCGTGTACACCTAAAATTCTAAACCTGATTGACCGCAGTCTTAGAGAAAATAACGAACTGAACGCAGAAGACTTGCAAACGCGCATTCAGAATGCTACTGGACAATTCGTCGCATTTTTCCCACACCGACGAACATGATTTTTTGTCGAAATCGAGATTTTTGAAGATTTGGTAGTTTTATGGAAGGCACTTTTTATTCCCTAAATTTTAAACCGTATTTTGGGGTAATTTTTGAGATTCATGGGATCTTATTTTACGAATAAGACAAAATTTATAGATTAAACGAATGAAGTGAAGTTTGATTTGAATTATATCGAGCTACTACCGAAATAAGGGATCACGTGGGTTGCATTGTCTGGTATCTCGGAATGCCACATATTCAAAGAAAAGAATGCAGTCTGCGCGCATATAAGGGCCAACGTGCCCAGTCACCCATCAGTGTTTAGAGTACACACATACACTGGCAATACAGAACAGGGTGGGGAAAACTGTACATTTAATTCATCACTACTTGTGAAACTTGTGGTGGGTGTCACGTGATCCCTCATTTCGGTAGTAGCTCGATAGTATTCAAATCAAACTTCACTTCATTCGTTTAATCTATAAATTATACCTCGCTACTACCTCCATTCGGGAACACGTGAGATTTTAGAGCAATTGACAGTGGAAAGTATAAAAAACAACCACGTTAAGATAACCAAAATTATGCAAAACCATAATTAAACACTTCCCAAAATTGAATTTGAAAACCGTGTTTGGGGAGCCTGATCGCCTCCAATACTTCTGTTGTAGTATTTAGCGAAAGTAGAGGCATTAGTCCATCCTGCCGTTTTCAGCACGACGTCAACGGGAACTCCCGTACGATGCCGACCTGAAACGAGGTTTAAAGATGGATACATCAATTCCACTTTCTATCAAACATAACTTTAACCAACGACTAATAGTTGCTGGCCCCACTGCTTTGTGGGGAGTTGCGTAACTCAAAAACAATTTAAACGTAGCACGCACAGATTTCGTGCGTTTTATGTACTCTAGCAAAGTTCGTACTATACATAGCGTCTTATCTGGACGATAAGTTGAAAAAACAACATTTGGTTGCGACTTGCCCAATTTGGACGTTTTAAGTAGCTCTGTAATTCTAAACGTAACAATTCCTTTAGAAACAGTCATGTTTTCCAAACTAAGCATTGATAATGTTTGGGCTTGCTGCCCGGTCGTTAATGCACTAAGTGTGACCAACTTAAAGGTAACTTGTTTGAGACTCATCTCATTCAAAGGTTCAAGGTATTAATGTAATTAAGCACCAGGCTTACGTCCCAAGTACTGGTATAACGCGGCAATTGTGGTCTGAGGTTATATACCCCTCGCATGAACCTTACAGTCAATGGGTCGTTACCAAACGTAATGTTAGAGTTGGGCCGCAGCACTGCTGACAGTGCGCTCCTTGCCGTGTTGACGGTACTGTATCGAGCTCCTTCATTAACACGTTCTGTTAAAAAATCCAACGCAGAACTCACAGAGGCATAAATCGGATTAATGTTTTGTTTAGAACAGAAATGTACCCATTTGAGCAGTGCCGAATTATACTGTTTGCAAGTGCTGGCTCTCCATGAATGGAGGATGATGCCAATCGTCCCGTCTGAAAGTCCTTTGTCTTTGAGCGTTCGCCTGACAAGATTGCTGCACACAGAACTAGGCTCTTCGCCAGAGGGTGTTGACGCCCGAGGTCGTGTGGCAACCGCAGCAGATGATTGGCATTGGGTAGTACAAAAGGCGCTGTAGTCAAGAGGCGGAGGAGCCGCGGAAACCACGGTTGTGTTTTCCACAACGGAAAAATAGAGATGGCCTTGTCCATCTCTATTTTCTGGAGAACTCTGTTAATAAGAGAAAAAGGTGGAAACACATAAATAAGCTCGTGTTGCCACGAAACCGAAAAAGCATCACATGCTTTTGCCTCTGGGTCTGGAAACCAAGACATAAAAGGTCTCATTTGACAGTTTGTCCTTGAGGCAAACAAATCTATGGTCGGGGTAATTTCCCACATCGACATGAGGCGACCGAATATACGAGGGTCTAACTGCCATTCGATGTCGTCATTAAATGAACGCGACAAAGAATCTGCAACTGTATTGTTCACACCCGGAATGCGGCATGCAATTAGCCACACGTCGTGTTCTATGCACCAAAGCCAAATGTCTTTGGTCAACTGGTTAAGTTCCACAGAGTGGCACCCACCCATGTGGTTAATATATGCAACAGCTGTGGTATTATCCACTGCAATAGATAGGATTTTCTCCACAACGTGGTCAGCAAAGGACCGCAAGCCATGGAAAATAGCCAAAAGTTCTATATAGGTAATTAATATGGGCATCAATTTCCGTCCCAGTCCATCTACCCGCAGTGCGGAGGTTAATGGAGGGGCAATATACGCTCCCCACCCATTAAGGGATGCATCGGTTTGCATTTCCAATTGGGACACCTTAGGTAAAATGCACCGAGAACTGGAATGCAAGTTGAATATCCACCACTGTAGATCAGATTTCATTTCTTTCGTGACAAGCATTTTTGCGTGAAAATTGCCCCCGCTTAGTTTAAGTGCGGCATCTTTGGCAATTTCGAGGTTTCTATAGAATAGAGGCCCAAAGGGGACAGCAGGGAAGCAGGAAATGAGCTTTCCAATGACCTGAGCAACAAATTGAATGACTGCGTAAGTCCGGCTGAAAAGAATGGAACACATTTCTACGGTGGTGGTAATCTTATCATTAGGCAATCGTACAGTAAGGTCACTAGAGTCAATAATGAACCCTAGAAAGGTTATCCTGTGCGTGGGTTCCAAACATGATTTAGTCTGGTTTACGACGAACCCAAGATCAGCCATAAGATCGCACCGATCTTTGATATTTTGGCGGCATTCTAACTCAGTGTCGCCAATGAGCAAAGAGTCATCAATATAATTGACTGAGATATGGCCTTTGTTACGAAGCGTGGCTATTGCATGTTTCATGACCTTCGTAAAAATGCGTGGGGCGCTAGCCAGCCCAAAGCACAAGCATGCGCGAGTGAACTGCCACAGATTGTTGCGCCATTGAAAACGCAAGTATTTTTGATGTTCAGGAGCAATGGGTATGGTAAAGTATGCGTCCTTCAAATAAATTAAAGCCATATTACATTTAGGTCGAATTAATGGGAGCGCGTGCTCTAGCGTTTCCATTTTTGAATTGATGATATTCAATGAATTCATTGAGGCCTTTCAGGTTAATTATCGTTCTCATTGACCCGTCTTTCTTAGGTCTGAGAAAAAAGTTAGACACAAATTGACCGTCACATGGGTCAGCTCTAACAATGGCACCCTTATTATACAAGGTGGTAATTTCATCGTCTACGCTCTGCAATTCTGACTCAGAGAATTGGATAAGTTTTGGCGGGTGGACTTGATAAGGCTGTGCCTTGAACTCAATATGACAATGAGAGACGGTGTCTAGCACCCAAGCGTCGGAGGTAATTTCCTTCCATTTGGGTACAAAATAACGCAATCTACCCGCTATTTGGGTTATACATGTAGTACAATGACTAAAAAGGTACTCACTCCCTTCCTTAGGCGGATTCTGTTGCGAGCCTTGATCCGCCGCCGGCGTAAATCTATCCCGGCTTACGTTGCCATCCTGGCGATTTCTCTGCCAGCTGGATCCTCTGTAAAAACTGAAGGAGTTCTCTGACGGCGGCCGCGATATCTATAATCAGCGGATGGCCGAATAGACCCACTACGCCCGCCTCGTCTCGGGTAACTTTGTTGGTCGTACATTTGGGAACTCAATTTATTTGTTTCCTGTATCGCCTTGCATGACTGAACAAGGTCGTTGCCGAAAAGCAAGTCGGTAACGGGCACTTGCGCAGAGCATAGTGGCGCAAATCGCGCACTCAGATCAGGGCGAATGAAATCGCGTCTGCGTAAGTTTAAAAGAGAATTTCCATGACCCATGAAAGCAATGGCGTCAAATAAGGGTTTTAATCAACCCAGCTGTATCCAGACCAGGATTGTCTGGTATTCTTTTTGAATTGCGTGCTTGCAACAATAGGTCCGTGACCTTAGTAATTGCAATATACGCTCGAACCAAGGACCCTTGGATTTTTTGGAATTTGACATCCCTGGTTTATGTGGCCGGTTTCAGAAAGGCCCAAATTTCGGGATTTACTTTGGTCAAAGAAAGATTAGCAAAATTTTTTGGTTTATCATAAAGCTTTTGCTTTTCCTCCAGCATTTCATGCTGTATCTTTCCACGTGCCAGTGAATTAATTGTTTCTGCCAGTTTTTCATTTATGGCAGGGCCTTCCTTCGCGTTTATGCATCGCGATCGATGATTGTGCATTCATATCAGCTGTTCAGTTCACGAACATGTGTTGTGTGCTATAAATAGAGTTTGGAAAAATCCAAGATGGCAACTGTTTTCGACATGACTTTCAGGCTCAGGATTGGTTTGAAATTGTAGATTATTTCCTTGAAAAGTAGAGCTGGAAATTCAGATTTTATTATAGAGAAGTCTGTTTAGGATTTATCTCATCTTAATTTTAGTGTTTTTAAAGAATTACAATTGTTGGTGTAATTTTGAGAACAGTTTTACGAAGTCGTCTGCAGAGCGGGAAAATGCTCATTAATTATTCATGAGGATGATGTCATAGGATATTCATGAATGGCACCTGTAGTTTGTTTACGTTTTGGTACATGCTATATTGACACCTGCTTTTATGTGATTATTGCAAGTTATTAGCAAGTTTGAGTACTGGAATATAAGAGTACATATTCAGGATTATTTAAGATGCTTTATTTTAGAATTTAGTGCACAAAATGTGACTTTTGAGAGATGTTTTGAAGATAGAACCACCTACGAGAAGCACTTAGTTTTTAGAGCTCTGCAAATTGTGGGCGTGGCCATTTTACTACGTGCGCGTGAAGTTTGCAGCGGGTGAAGTTTGCAGCGCGTGAGCGCGCGATTCAAAGGTATAAATAGTGGTGCTCGGAAGGCACTTAGCTCACTTGTTCTTGGTTCATTGTTTACTTCGGTCTGACTGATAAGTTGTATTGCCCACCTCTAAATAATCTTGGGGAGCTCCTGTCATTACAATTCCATTGGTTTTTGGGGAGCACCCTTGTTTTTGTGCGTATAGCTGCTTGTGCACACGTACCTATATTGTGCCAACACACTGCAAGGACGGGTGAGTCCTAAAGTAAATTAACTACTAGTTTAGGGAGGAGTGGGGAGCAGCGGGGAGCAGCTTCTCACTGCATCCACCGTGGATTGAGGAGGAGCAATTTGTTTCCACTGGGAAGCACATTGTTTTCTAAGGAAGACAGACTGTCTCCGTTGGGGAGCTCGCTGTTTTCGTTGGGGAGCAATTGGTTTCTGTGGGAAGCAGGTTGTTTTCACCGGGGAGCAATAGAAACTGCAGTATTTGGGGAGCACATTTCCTGATAATGCAGTAATATTGAGAAGTGTTATTTAAGGAATAACTATGACCCTCAGTGCTTAAACGGATATAGTCAAGGATAGTTTGAGGCCTTGATTATCGTTTCGGTTATCGATATCAAGAAATAACAGAGGCTTACGGAGAAGCCTGGTGTGAACTTATCGAGTTGTTTGTGAGCTCCGGGAGCTTTCGTTTATTTAATTGGCTTAAGGATAGCCAATCGCGGCGCGGCGAAGTTTATAAGGCGAGTTAGGCCTATTTGGAGGGGCTCAGAGTAGCCGGGTTTAAGGGCTCAGAGTAGCCGAGTTTAAGGGCTCAGAGTAGCCGAGTTTAAGGGCTCAGAGTAGCCGAGTTTAAGGGCTCAGAGTAGCCGAGTTTAAGGGCTCAGAGTAGCCGAGTTTAAGGGCTTGGAGAAGCCGAGTTTAAGGGCTCAGAGAAGCCGAGTTTAAGGGCTCAGAGTAGCCGAGTTTAAGGGCTCAGAGTAACCGAGTTTAGTGTTTATTTAGTGGCTTACGGAATAGCCAGATGCGACGCGGCGGTTATTAAGGCGCGCGGTGTAAGACTCAGTGGCTGAAGAGAAGCCAATTGAGTGAGTCATTTTGCGACGTATTTCGTACAGTTAGTCGGTACGCGAATTAATTCGGTACGCGAGTTGTTGCACTGAGACTTCATAGTTATTCCTACGTGTATTTCCTCCTCCCTAAGAAAAGTAAGTGTTTGAGACACACAAAGAGTCCTTGTCAGGACTGGGTAATTAATAAGCATTATATCCCCAATCTTTTAAGTGTGGAACTAAGAGTCATTTCAGGTTCTCCTCCCCCCGACCCCAGGTCATTTCCCCTTTTGTCCGTCCCCACCGACACCCTTTTATCCGGTCATATATTTTGACCACGGACCCGAGCCGACCATCGACGAAAGCTAAACCGGAGAGGCGGAACTCCGGAGGTTTAGGCCTAAAACTATTCCGCCTGGTGGCAGCGCTATCCCAGAGAGCGATCCGAGAGAGATCGAACCTCCCACACCCCTTTAACCGCCACAGAACCATAAAGCACCTACTCATACATGACACATGGTAACAATGTGACTGCCCCCTGTCATGGCCACTGTGCAAAGGCTCTATACATGTACAAGGAATATGGATCACTTGCATGGAAACATACAACTACAATGTATTTGATATATTCTACATGTACATGTACACCAAATGTTCAATACAATATCCAATACTCGTTCAGACTGATTTAGTTGATTTTTAAGGTTAAGTGTAAATTTCTGAATGATGAGCCTATACTGTAGTCAAAATTGTAATGCAGTAACTAAATTTGATCAATCTCGATTACATTATATGGACATACATTACATGTACATGTATGTCCAAAGTGCTGCATACATTTTCAAAAGTAAAGTAATGTATCTTTCAACAAAACAATTATCACCACCGCCCCCAATCGTATTTACAAGATATACACTTTTCTCCAAGTCAGGTGTCTTAATCCGAATCTGAAGCAGACAAGATTAAACCTCGAATGAATTGTTCATCACCAGATTCAGTAGAATCCGAAGTGTTTGCTTCCTGGTCAAGCACAGGTTCACGAGGGACAGAAAGTTCCTACATACGTTCACAAGCTGGTAGAGATTGTTCTATTATATGCCAAAGGTCCTCTTCATGGCCAAAAAATTGAAAGGAACTTGTGAGCGTATTGAAAGAATCAATCTTGTGGCAGTGCCTTACTAAAGAGTCCAGCTCACTCTGTGGTAATGCTGATGTGATATCACTACCTGCAAAAAGACAATCTTCATCAGATCCACTAATGAGTGACAAGCGATATTCATTCAGCGCACTCCTGAGATGTGTCTTGTCTTGCTCCGTTACCCTTCTGCATGGCTCCAAGTTTTGGATTAGGTTTACTCTGTTTGAGGAATATTTATGCACATATGTAAACGCTGCTTCTATTTTACAGCAATCATTTTGACACTGACAGTGTTCAGCACAGACATCGCAACACTCATGTTGGAGGGTATTGATGGTTTCAGAGGAACCTGTCCCTGAAGAAGATGCAAACAAATTCATTAAGAGTTGCCTCCTGCACAGTGTTGTGTTGTTCATATATTCTTTCATTTCTTGTGTGGTTTTGTATTGAGTACATCCCTTATACTTTATCAACACAACACTGCATTGTGATCCATCTCTCCCGGCTCTTCCTGTCTCCTGTACATAGTCTGCAACGTCACTGGAGTGGATAACTCTCTTTAGCCCTTTACAGTCAACCCCCATTCCGAATGCCACAGTTGCAAACAATATTCGAATTTCTCCATTTTCATTTGCAAAAGAATCCAGGACTATTTCCTTCCTTGCATCGTCAGTTGAAGAATGGTACATGGCAAAAGATGCCGTATCTGTTACTGTGTCATTAAAATACTCATACAGTTCTCTGCACTGCTTATGTGTTCTACAGAAAACAATGGTTCTGTGGCGGTTAAAGGGGTGTGGGTGGTTCGATCTCTCTCGGATCGCTCTCTGGGATAGCGCTGCCACCAGGCGGAATAGTTTTAGGCCTAAACCTCCGGAGTTCCGCCTCTCCGGTTTAGCTTTCGTCGATGGTCGGCTCGGGTCCGTAGTCAAAATATATGACCGGATAAAAGGGTGTCGGTGGGGACGGACAAAAGGGGAAATGACCTGGGGTCGGGGGGAGGAGAACCTGAAATGACTCTTAGTTCCACAACGTAAATTGCAATTCAACTTCAATAACAGTGTTTTATTTCTATGGAACTTATTTACACTTATACACTCTTTACGGTTATCTTACCTAGACTTGGGGAAACTCTACTACTTAAAAGATTGGGGATATAATGCTTATTAATTACCCAGTCCTGACAAGGACTCTTTGTGTGTCTCAAACACTTTAACTATGATGTCTCAGTGCAACAACTCGCGTACCGAATTAATTGTACGATATACCGGTACGTCGCAAAATATCACTCAATTGGCTTCTCTTCAGCCACTGAGTCTTACACCGCGCGCCTTAATAACCGCCGCGTCGCATCTGGCTATTCCGTGAGCCACTGAATAAACACTAAACTCGGCTACTCTGAGCCCTTAAACTCGGCTTCTCTGAGCCCTTAAACTCGGCTTCTCTGAGCCCTTAAACTCGGCTCCTCTGAGCCCTTAAACTCGGCTACTCTGAGCCCTTAAACTCGGCTACTCTGAGCCCTTAAACCCGGCTACTCTGAGCCCCTTAAACTCGGCTACTCTGAGCCCTTCCAAATAGGCCTAACTCGCCTTATAAACTTCGCCGCGCCGCGATTTGCTATCCTTAAGCCAATTAAATAAACGAAAGCTCCCGGAGCTCACAAACAGCTCGATAATTTCACACCAGGCTTCTCCGTAAGCCTCTGTTATTTCTTGATATCGATAACCGAAACGATAATCAAGGCCTCAAACTATCCTTGACTATATCCGTTTAAGCACTGAGGGTCATAGTTATTCCTTAAATAACACTTCTCAATATTACTGCATTATCAGGAAATCTGCTCCCCAAATACTGCAGTTTCTATTGCTCCCCGGTGAAAACAACCTGCTTCCCACAGAAACCAATTGCTCCCCAACGAAAACAGCGAGCTCCCCAACGGAGACAGTCTGTCTTCCTTAGAAAACAATGTGCTCCCCAGTGGAAACAAATTGCTCCTCCTCAATCCACGGTGGATGCAGTGAGAAGCTGCTCCCCGCTGCTCCCCACTGCTCCCTAAACTAGTAATTAATTTACTTTAGGACTCACCCGTCCTTGCAGTGTGTTCGCACAATATAGGTACGTGTGCACAAGCAGCTATACGCACAAAAACAAGGGTGCTCCCCAAAAACCAATGGAATTGTAATGACAGGAGCTCCCCAAGATTATTTAGAGGTGGGCAATACAACTTATCAGTCAGACCGAAGTAAACAATGAACCAAGAACAAGTGAGCTAAGTGCCTTCCGAGCACCACTATTTATACCTTTGAATCGCGCGCTCACGCGCTGCAAACTTCACGCGCACGTAGTAAAATGACCACGCCCACAATTTGCAGAGCTCTAAAAACTAAGTGCTTCTCGTAGGTGGTTCTATCTTCAAAACATCTCTCAAAAGTCACATTTTGTGCACTAAATTCTAAAATAAAGCATCTTAAATAATCCTGAATATGTACTCTTATATTCCAGTACTCAAACTTGCTAATAACTTGCAATAATCACATAAAAGCAGGTGTCAATATAGCATGTACCAAAACGTAAACAAACTACAGGTGCCATTCATGAATATCCTATGACATCATCCTCATGAATAATTAATGAGCATTTTCCCGCTCTGCAGACGACTTCGTAAAACTGTTCTCAAAATTACACCAACAATTGTAATTCTTTAAAAACACTAAAATTAAGATGAGATAAATCCTAAACAGACTTCTCTATAATAAAATCTGAATTTCCAGCTCTACTTTTCAAGGAAATAATCTACAATTTCAAACCAATCCTCAGCCTGAAAGTCATGTCGAAAACAGTTGCCATCTTGGATTTTCCCAAACTCTATTTATAGCACACAACACATGTTCGTGAACTGAACAGCTGATATGAATGCACAATCATCGATCGCGATGCATAAACGCTGCCTAAACACATGTTTAGCTCAAATTTATCGAGACAAATAGCGGACAAAAATGTAGTTAAACATCATATTACTTCAGAGGCCTTAAAGGTAAGAATATTTGCTAAGATTTAGACTAGGATGGGGGCATTTTTGTCACACAACCTCCTCCCAAGATTTTGCTGTCCCCAGCAAACATTAAATCTAATAAAAGGGTCCATTTAAAATACATGTAAGTCTAATGCAATATCTCAAGCTTAATCTTTTTAAACTTATCCAGAAATAAACTCTCAAGCTATCTTCAGGTTAACTGTTATACGGTTTCAAATGCCACAAATTTTATATTTATGCACTTTACACTTTCATGACATTTATAAGCTTCAGAATCCACCTTTATTTTATACAATTCAAAAATGAGTCGCTAGCGGCTTTTGTCATTATAGATTTACATCTTTCTCTAATCATTTTATATCCTACGGTTCTAAAATTACAAGCAACACCTTCCAAAGTTATGCCAAAACGTCTCAGTTGGTGCATCCTTAAAAGTGTACATTAATTTTTACATGCTTTATACAAATTACAATCTCAAATTTTAACACTTGTTGTACACCGTCTTCTAACTTAAATTTATTTTACACAAGCCTAATATCCTCAAATTTTACACAAATACATTTACTATTCAAATCACTTTATTTATACCAACTTTCTCTTAACCGAACCTAAGTATTTATTTATTCTTCATATCCTACGTTATTTAAAAAGAAAACCCTCTCAATTACCTCCGTCCTCTTGATATGTCCTCTGGTATCGTATGTCGTAACCGTGCGCGTTTCGCTGATTTTGTTTAGGTTATTCTTAAGTGCGCCTAGATCTAGCTCCTTTATTTTCTGTGTCTTCGTCTTCTTTGTCTACTTCTTCTTCTTCTCCTTCTGCTTCATCTTCTGCTTCGTCTGCTTCATCGTCTGCTTCATCTTCTGCTTCGTCTACTTCATCGTCTGCTTCATCTTCCATGGTCTTCATCATGCTTACGATGTCTGGCTTCCCTCGTGAATAGGCTCGTGAATTCTGCAGATTCTTTGGTGACCCAATCTCCGCCTCAGCCGCGTTTATTCTCTCTTCAATTGACAGGACAGCGTCACCAGCTGTAATTTCCGTCACTGCCAGCGCTTCATCCGGGATCTCGAATTCTTGGTTTTCTTTCTCCACTTGGACTTCCATAATTATCTGCTTTGGTTGCTCAACTATGTCAACTGGCTTCGTTTCCTCCGTCATCTGACTTTCTTCTCGCCTGCCATTCCTTTGCCAGCCGTAACTTTTTGGTCGGTGTTGGGTTGTTCGGGGCCGGATCTGCTCAATCCTGGGTGTACTGGCCATGGGCGGTATTATAATGTCTCTTGAGGTGATACCTCCTAGGGTAAGCATTTGGACAATATCTGCATTGAAATTGTTCCCGGTACTGGTAGTGGGTCACCTTGTGTCGGTTAAAGTTAAACCTCTTATTAAACGTCTTTCCACACAGTCCACAGTAAAACTGTCCTTGGTGTGGAGGGTACATCTTTAAGTGACAGTCGACTCTGCAGTGAAACAAAACAAAATTGTACTATCCCATAAGTCATCTATAAACTGTACAAAGTTTTACCCACTTAAGTATATCTTTGGGGCAACTTTCTGTCCCTCACTGAGTTTTTCCTCAATGGCTTATCTAACCATTCCTTCCTTTTCTTAGCTTTCTCTTTTACAGGTGGGCCCTCATATGGTTTAAGCCTGTCTGCATGTACTACTGCAAACTTGCCAAGTTTCCCCTTCCGAATTCGGAAAACCACATCGGTCAACTTCTTCACAACCTTATATGGCCCTTCCCAAGGTAAGCTAAGTTTTCGGCTCTTGCCTTTCTTTACTGCTGATGTATGCATCCATACCAGCATTCCCTCTTTAATTTTGTTTGGCTCAGATTTCCTGTCATAATTTCTTTGCTGGTGCACTGCAGCCAGTTTCAAGCTACTCCTAGCTTTTTCATGAGCCACACTCAAAACGTTCTCTTAACTCCTCTGCAAAGTCAGTGTCCAAAGGGTTAATTTCTCCCTCTGGTTTTGCACATGTTAAATCAGCAGGCAATTCTACATTCCGCCCTAACATCATGTTTGGCGTTTCTCTTACTGACTCTTGTACTGAGCTTCTATAAGCTAGCATTGCATACGGCAACTGATCATCCCAGTCTCTTTGATTTTTACTGGGGTCTACTAATGTTGCCACCATGTTCATAAGTGTCTTATGAAACCTCTCGATAAATCCGTCTGACCTCGGATTATAAGGAGTCGTTCTAGTTTTATGAATTCCAAGCAGTTGGCATACTTCTGCCATCACTTTGGACTCAAAATTTCGTCCTTGGTCACTGTGCATCTCTCTCGGCACACCAAAACGACAAATAAACTCCTCAACTACTGTCTTAGCAACAACTTCTGCCGTTTGATTCGGCAGGGCATAAGCTTCCACCCATTTGGTGAAATAGTCTCCCACCACTAACATATAATTATTCCCTCTCTCTGAGGTTGGAAGGGGTCCCAAAATATCTACGGCTATTCTCTCCATTGGTGCTCCAACTGAGTACTGCTGTAGGGGAGATTTCTTTTCTCGTGGGGACTTACGTCTTGTACACATAGTACACTTCCTTATAAACGAGCGCACATCTTGACTCAATCCTACCCAATAATAGCGCTCTTAAATTTTCTCTTTAGTTTTTCTCACACCGAGGTGTGCAGCAGTTCTCGAGCCATGTAATTCATTGAGTACAATTTGGCGAAATTTCAATGGCATTATGGTCTTATATTTAACTTGTTTGCCATCATCAGATTCCCACTTTCTACAGAGCATTCCATCTCTGATTTCTAATTGTGCCCACTGAGAACAATACGTCTTAAACTCAGAGGACGTTCCAGATATTTCTTGCCAAGTTGGCTTAGTCATTTGCTGCTCTTTCATCTTAAGCAGTCTACCAATAACTGGGTTCTGCTAACTGGGCCTTACGAATTTCTTCTTTAGTTATCTCAGCATCAAGTGCTATGACTTTAATTTGCCCACAGTTCTCATACTCTACATCTTTTGTCATGTCATTGTCAGTTTTTGTCATAACTGATACATTTTCTCTTTTTCTTTTCGTTTCAGTTTGGCCTGCTGCCACTTCTACTTTCTGCGGCATTTCTACTTGCCCTGTCAAGTCTGTTTCATTGGACATTTTCTTTACTGACTGTTCATCAGGCTCATCTCGTCCACATTGGTGACATTTTCTCGAGAGCCCCTCTGCGTTACCATGCTGTCTCCCAGGACGATGGAGTAACGTTATGTCATACTGGCTTATTGTCTCTAGCCATCGTGCGAGTTGACCTTCTGGGTCTTTAAAATTAGTCAACCACCTAAGTGCACCATGGTCGGTTCTCAAGGTTATGGCCCGACCATAAACATATGGCTTGAAATGCTTCACTGCAAATATCACTGCCAACAGTTCTTGTCTAGTTACACAATAATTCTTTTCTGGTTTACTCAAGCTCCTACTTGCATATCCAACTACTTTCTCTTGGCCATTTTGGACCTGTGAAAGTACAGCTCCCAATGCATAACCACTAGCATCAGTGTCAAGTATGAACTGACAGTCTGGCAATGGATAACTCAAAATTGGGGCTGATGTCAACTTTGTCTTTAAGTCATCAAAAGCTTTGTCACAGTCATCTGTCCATTCAAATAATCTGTTCTTTTCAGTTAGTCTGTGAAGTGGTGCTGCAATACAAGCAAATCCTTGGATAAAGCGACGATAGTATGACGCCAACCCAAGAAAGCTTCTCACTTCAGTCACTGTCTCTGGTTGTTTCCAGTTTTTCACTGCCTCAATTTTCTGAGGGTCTGTTGCTACACCATCTGCTGAAACAACATGTCCCAAGTATTGCACTTGGCGCTTAAGTAAGTGGCATTTCTTTGGTTTCAGCTTTAGGTTAGCTTCTCTTAGTCTTTGCAAAACTACCTCTAGTCTACTCAGTGCTTCTTGTACTGTTTTGCCAAAGCACAGTATGTCATCAATGTACAGTAGCAGGATTTCCCATTGCAGTCCTGCCATGACTCGTTCCATGAGTCGTTCAAAAGTTGCAGGGGCATTACATAACACAAAGGGCATTACATTCCATGAATACAGCCCTCCTTGCACAACAAAGGCTGATTTCTCTTTGGAATCTTCATCAAGTTCAACTTGCCAATATCCTGAGGCTAAGTCTAAGCTTGAGAACCATTTTGCACCTGCTAATGCATTCAGTGAGTCCTCAATATTTGGGACTGGGTACGAGTCTTTTCTCGTCAAGTCATTGAGCTTTCTATAGTCAATGCATAGTCTTTTTACTTCCATCTTTCTTTGCTACTAGCACCACTGGCGATGCCCAGGGACTTGATGATGGTTCGATCAATTTTCTCTCAAGCAATTCTTTGACTTGCTTGTTAATCTCATCTCTATTCATCCATTGTGCCCTTCTTGGTCTTTGTTTTACCGGTGCCGAAGTCCCAGTATCAATACCATGTTTCACTAACTTCGTACTGCCTATGTCAAAGTCATCATTTGAAAACACATCTTGGTATTTTATTAGTAGCCTCGCTACTGCTTCTTGATCAGATTCACTTAAATCTGCACTTGTTTCTTTCCACAAATTTTCCCAGTGCTCTGGGACTTTTAATTCTGTGTCAGTCAGAGTGCATATTCCGTCTACATTTGGCAACTCTGTAACTGGTTCTGTAATGGCATTATCATCAACTGCAGTATACAGTCCAAAAGTGTTACTGTATGATCACCAACATTCATCATACGTACTGGCAGTGCCTCTTTATTGGCCTGCACTAGTGTTCGTGCAACTAAAATTCCTCTGTCTATCAAGTCACACTTCGGTAATGCCTCTATTATCCCAAATTGTTCTGGGCATCTGACTTGTTTCTTGAAATTTGCTGCAACTACGATTTCATGCCCTGCTGGGATCGTTACTTTCTCGCATGTAACTACTCGTAGTTCAGTGTTCTCATCGCTTGCACCAACGCAAGGGATTTGTTCTCCTCTAATTTTCAAGTGCAACTGTTTCAGGTCTAGATTTCCTTCAGTTTTTAGCAGGAAATCCATTCCTAAAATTCCATCATTGAATATGTCTGCCACTATCACTTCAACGGCAGTGCATGTAGTGCCTATTTGCACATTCATCCAGGCACTTCCTAAAACTTCTATAGGTTTCCCATCTGCCTGTTTGATGCCAAAACCTATTCTTGTCAATCTCGGTCTGTTATCAGCATTTATTTTCTCGTACATTGCCTTGGAAATAGCAGTGTGACTTGACCCAGTGTCACATATCATTCCTTCTACATAAATTCCAGCCTGCAAATCAACATTGTGCGAACAGTTCTCATTCAATTGAGATACATCGCACTCTAACTGGAAAAATTCCTTCTCGGATACATCATAGGGCCTTTGTTCTGATTGCCCGGCCACCTCTCGACCCTCGGAGTTGGCCGTTGGCCGTTTACCGGCATTTTCATTCCAATTTCTTTGTTTGGACACTCTCGGGCGAAGTGTCCTTTTTGCCCACATGCATAGCACTCTAAGTTACTGAATGCCATTTTATTTGCCTGAAATGGACGATTTGCATTAGTTTCATATATTACTTTTTGCATTTTCTCGCCCTTCATTTCCCTCATCATTTCTGCCAGGCACACTTTAAGTTCAGCTAACTCCTTAGCAAGACTCTTTACACTCATTTCCTCAATTTTTGCAATATTGTCAGTAATGCTTCTTGTGTATTTTCCAGGTCTTCTCTCCCTGTTGTGCTCAACCAGGAGAAAACATTCGGTCTCAAGAGCCGATCTAATCGCATCTTGTAGTGTTTCTGGCCTGGTGCGGAAAATTCCTGCACGAATTTCTACATCATCAATTGCGTCAAGAAAGTGACCTTTGGCCAATCTTTCCCTGACTTCTCTGGGTAACTCTGGATATGCCATAGTAGTTAAGTCTCTTATTTCTTGGTCTAGTTCCTGAAAGGTCTCATTTTTAATTCAAGGAGATAGTTTTCGGGATGTTTACCCGGTCCAAATCTTTGGGCTAACTTTGCCGTCAGTTCTCTGTACGACAAGTACCCATCTACTGGCATGCTTCCTAAAACTTTCAAAGCTGGCCCTTGCAAACGCGTAGCCAGATGAAATGCAGCTTCTCTATCTGACCATTTATTCACAACTTTGCATACCTCAAAATGCCTCAAGTAATCTTTCCAACCAATGCGTCCATCAAATTTATCAGGGATTACTTCTCTCCTACTCAAGTAAACCTGATCTCTTGGTGGTTCATAATCTGTTTGCTCATTAGCATAGTTATTTCTCTGACCACGAGGCATATTCAGCCATTCGTTTCTACCGATAGGCTCTCTTTGTTCATACTCTCTTCCAGTTTGTGAGTCCCTGTTTTCTATGTTTGGACTCTGCTGTCTACTTATTTCAAGTTCAGGGTATTTAAACCTGACTTCATTACTGTCAAATTCGTCTCGATAATTTCGAGATTTGTGAATTCCATCACGCCTCATAAAATCACCCTGCTTAAGATTATCATGAAAAGGCATTTTTCTGCCCTCTTCACCAAGTCCAGTGTTAGGACTTATGATTTCTTTTTCTTTTTCTGTTTGACTCGTTTTGTCTTGGCTCACCCCGGTCTGACTCACTATCGGAGTTGTATTGCTCACCGCCGAGCAATCTTCTCTGTGCATTTCCATATTAAAATCTCAAGACTCTGCAAGGAATTATGCGAGTTCTCTCTGTATTCTTATATGGCACAGGTTTCTCTATCGTGACACTTTTTAACTTTTCACGGCTTTTTGTGTTTTTATCACTTTAACCGTTACTTTTCTCACAGTGTTTACACCACTGTTAACTTGTTTTTCTTGTCCTTTTATCTTGTATCTTACCGACAACTTTTTGTTTTCGTTTATCCCACCGCTGCCACCAGTGTGGCGGTTAAAGGGGTGTGGGGGTTCGATCTCTCTCGGATCGCTCTCTGGGATAGCGCTGCCACCAGGCGGAATAGTTTTAGGCCTAAACCTCCGGAGTTCCGCCTCTCCGGTTTAGCTTTCGTCGATGGTCGGCTCGGGTCCGTGGTCCAAATATATGACCGGATAAAAGGGTGTCGGTGGGGACGGACAAAAGGGGAAATGACCTGGGGTCGGGGGGAGGAGAACCTGAAATGACTCTTAGTTCCACACCGTAAATTGCAATTCAACTTCAATAACAGTGTTTTATTTCTATGGAACTTATTTACACTTATATACACTCTTTACGGTTATCTTACCTAGACTTGGGGAAACTCTACTACTACTATATTGGGGATATAATGCTTATTAATTACCCAGTCCTGACAAGGACTCTTTGTGTGTCTCAAACACTTACTTTTCTTAGGGAGTAGGAAATACACGTAGGAATAACTATGAAGTCTCAGTGCAACAACTCGCTTACCGAATTAATTGTACGATATACCGGTACGTCGCAAAATATCACTCAATTGGCTTCTCTTCAGCCACTGAGTCTTACACCGCGCGCCTTAATAACCACCGCGTCGCATCTGGCTATTCCGTAAGCCACTGAATAAACACTAAACTCGGCTACTCTGAGCCCTTAAACTCGGCTTCTCTGAGCCCTTAAACTCGGCTTCTCTGAGCCCTTAAACTCGGCTTCTCTGAGCCCTTAAACTCGGGTACTCTGAGCCCTTAAACTCGGCTACTCTGAGCCCTTAAACTCGGCTACTCTGAGCCCTTAAACTCGGCTACTCTGAGCCCTTAAACCCAACTCGGCTACTCTGAGCCCTTAAACCCGGCTACTCTGAGCCACTTAAACTCGGCTACTCTGAGCCCTTCCAAATAGGCCTAACTCGCCTTATAAACTTCGCCGCGCCGCGATTGGCTATCCTTAAGCCAATTAAATAAACGAAAGCTCCCGGAGCTCACAAACAACTCGATAATTTCACACCAGGCTTCTCCGTAAGCCTCTGTTATTTCTTGATATCGATAACCGAAACGATAATCAAGGCCTCAAACTATCCTTGACTATATCCGTTTAAGCACTGAGGGTCATAGTTATTCCTTAAATAACACTTCTCAATATTACTGCATTATCAGGAAATCTGCTCCCCAAATACTGCAGTTTCTATTGCTCCCCGGTGAAAACAACCTGCTTCCCACAGAAACCAATTGCTCCCCAACGAAAACAGCGAGCTCCCCAACGGAGACAGTCTGTCTTCCTTAGAAAACAATGTGCTCCCCAGTGGAAACAAATTGCTCCTCCTCAATCCACGGTGGATGCAGTGAGAAGCTGCTCCCCGCTGCTCCCCACTGCTCCCCAAACTAGTAATTAATTTACTTTAGGACTTACCCGTCCTTGCAGTGTGTTGGCACAATATAAGTACTTGTGCACAAGCAGCTATACGCACAAAAACAAGGATGCTCCCCAAAAACCAATGGAATTGTAATGACAGGAGCTCCCCAAGATTATTTAGAGGTGGGCAATACAACTTATCAGTCCGACCGAAGTAAACAATGAACCAAGAACAAGTGAGCTAAGTGCCTTCCGAGCACCACTATTTATACCTTTGAATCGCGCGCTCACGCGCTGCAAACTTCACGCGCTGCAAACTTCACGCGCACGTAGTATAATGGCCACGCCCACAATTTGCAGAGCTCTAAAAACTAAGTGCTTCTCGTAGGTGGTTCTATCTTCAAAACATCTCTCAAAAGTCACATTTTGTGCACTAAATTATAAAATAAAGCATCTTAAATAATCCTGAATATGTACTCTTATATTCCAGTACTCAAACTTGCTAATAACTTGCAATAATCACATAAAAGCAGGTGTCAATATAGCATGTACCAAAACGTAAACAAACTACAGGTGCCATTCATGAATATCCTATGACATCATCCTCATGAATAATTAATGAGCATTTTCCCGCTCTGCAGACGACTTCGTAAAACTGTTCTCAAAATTACACCAACAATTGTAATTCTTTAAAAACACTAAAATTAAGATGAGATAAATCCTAAACAGACTTCTCTATAATAAAATCTGAATTTCCAGCTCTACTTTTCAAGGAAATAATCTACAATTTCAAACCAATCCTGAGCCTGAAAGTCATGTCGAAAACAGTTGCCATCTTGGATTTTCCTAAACTCTATTTATAGCACACAACACATGTTCGTGAACTGAACAGCTGATATGAATGCACAATCATCGATCGCGATGCATAAACGCTGCCTAAACACATGTTTAGCTCAAATTTATCGAGACAAATAGCGGACAAAAATGTAGTTAAACATCATATTACTTTAGAGGCCTTAAAGGTAAGAATATTTGCTAAGATTTAGACTAGGATGGGGGCATTTTTGTCACAGTTCTATCTGTACCTAGCTTCTTGACCTCCAGTTCGTCTCTCAGGCAGGCAAATATGTATGAATTCTGCCTTGATTCCACGGACGTGACCGAGTACCTCAAGTTAGGTCGATTTACTGAGGTTGTTATAAAAACAGGTTGATTCAATGACAATGATGTCACAATCTCATCTCTCGTGCTGGGTGATGCTGTAGCTGTAAGACTGACAAAAGGAACAGCCCTTGGCAACAATGAGCGAATCTCAGCTAAGCGTCCATATTCTCCTCGAAAAGCAGACAGCTTACTTGACTGTTTAGCACCCCTATAAGGGAAACAAATTTGAAAAAAATGTTAGTAATTATTTGATAGGACATGTATCTATGGAAAGTTCTAGCTTTAGACCTTGTGTGCAAAACATATGTGACAAAGTATTTCCTCACAAAAATGTGGGTTTTTCCATCAAATCTGCACTTTTCAAAGAAAACAATTATGATCAACTTGTCAAAGAGGTGTAGACAGAATGATTATATCCCTACGGATTACAGTAGGAACAGAACACACTCTCGTCATGTACATGTAGTACATGGGGTAGCTGTTTCTTATTTTGCATCGAAATTGGAATCACGCACAAACATTCCCAGCTGGTTGGATGCTCTAGTGGTTTTAGATGTCGACCATGGAAAAACAAAAAAAATACTTACACCGTTTTTTAAATCAAATTTTTCTCCAATGTAAAATACCAACAACGGTTTTCATTGGACGATGTTTTTCTAAACAGTGAGAGTGCTTTGGATCATAGCCGGCTCGATCAGGTTCATCAAGCAACTAGAGTCCAATAGAGTCCCTCGAACAATGGAAATTACAAGTTGTTTTCAGGGACTCTAGTCGACTGTACTGTAGTCGCTTGATTGAACTTGCTCTAGATCCTCGGCTATATGACCTACAGCACTCTCACTGTTTAGAAAAACTAGCTAGATACCATACACCTTCACCACTAATTCGCCCCAAAAAGTGTACATTCATTGAGCAAACATGATAAAATTTCAAGTTTTCCTTTAACACAACAAATTATTATGTCATGCTCCATAGACTTTATCGGTATACTAGTACATTGAGTCGGAACTGGCAGAGCTGTAAGTAAATGTACAAAAACCTTGCCCACAGAAACTGTCGTTGGTTTCACTTTGGAGAAAAATTTTGCTTCAAAACCGATGATGAAAGTTTGTTTTCTATTATTTTTCAATCGAGGACATCTATAACCACCAGCTGTGAATTTGTGTGTATGCTTCCGTGCAATTTCCATGCAAAATAATAAACAGCCAAGTGCTACATGACGAGGTTGTGTACAAGCTGCAAAAGATGTAATCACAATTTTATGCAGAATGTTGATATAGAGGCCTGTCATCCATAAGCAATACATGAAGACAGAAAGATTCAAATTGAGAAGTTGATCATGGGTTCAGACATACGAGACTTACTAAGAATTTGAAAATTAAAATTTTTCTCATCACATTTTAAATACCGAGGCTTGATGAGTCATTTTAAAGACAACAAATCTGTTTAACTTGTCAACTCGGTATGAATTCCCTTTACTGGTCGCCACGGAGACACCGTGTGTTAAGTCTGGAACAGGGCAGAAAAAGTTGAAGTACTTTCAAGGAAATTGTGGATTTTCACTCTAAATAACTCACATTTGAAATATTGGTATTTTTTTCGTATACATTGAACAAAGATTTTAAGGAAATTACCTCCTGGAATCAACAGATAATTCATTTTAAGATATATTTCACACTTGCACTTTTGTCGCAAATGTTGCTTTTCTGTAGAAAAACCAAAATTTTCTCCTTCAAAAATTGCCATTAGTTAGTGCACAAGATAACCATTCACGCGCAGGTGCAGCGCCCTCTGTTGTCGTGCTTATGCACAGATTGCTCGCCGCGTCATTTAGTGCATTACTTTATGCAGTAATTTTATCATTTATTTATCTCAGAAATGCAACATTTGCGACAGAAGTGCAAGTGGGAAGTATATCTTAGAATTTGAGGTAATTTCCTTAAAATCTGTGTTCAATGGACACAAGAAATACAAAAATATTTAATTGAAACTTTTTTGCCTGTTTAGTGGGTTATAAATAAGCTAGGGGAATAATTAGTGGCGACCAGCAAACAGATTTCTTCTTTCCCATGTTTCCGTCAACTTTAACCCTATGTTTTAGGCAGTTTGTGAAAGTCGGACCCTCCGGATCTTCCGGATCTTTGTTAAAAATTGATACTTAACGAACAGAAAGTACCTAGTTTGACTTCTAAATACGCTTACATACCTTTTACCACCATGTATTGCACCAATTTGTAATCATACACCACATCGACTATCCACAAAGTGACATTTTCGAAGAAATAGGCGTAGGAAGTGCAGGACACTAAGAAAAAAGAAATTGGTTTTTTTCCACGCCGGATCTTTAAAAATAAGGCCCGTACATGGCGGTAAAAGGTATGAAAGCGTATTAAGAAGTCAAACTAGGCACTTTCTGTTCATTAAATAGCCATTTTTGAAAAAGATCCGGAAGATCTTTAAGGATCCGGAGGGTCCGTTTTTCACCCACACCCTATGTTTTATTGTATAGGCCTACGTAATTTAAAATTTTCCATACCACGTAGTGATGCAGTGGCTTTCATCGATAACCACAGCACGAAGGCTCCGTTGCCACACTGGACGTCTCAGCAGATCATTGCCACGTCTACCTAAGGCACTTTCTGGGCTCATGTATACGATGGAAATTTCACCATTGGCAAGTTCTGTATCCTGTGCAGATCCAGCAGATACATCACCAATATACAAGGCTGGAATGCCAAGGCTGACAAGCTGACGAACTTGTGACCGCATGAGAGAAACTAAGGGGGAAATTACAAGGATAATGTTCAGTTTACTCAGTCTTATGTCACTTTTGTCAGTCTTATTACTTGATCTGGTTCTGATGAAGTCGAAACAGAATGGCAATGCTTGAAAAATTGCGCTTTTTCCATACCAAGTGGGCAAAATGACGAAGACGTCGTTTCCAAGAAGAATCTCAGTTATAGCCTTTTCTTGCAAGCATTTAAATTTCCCGGAAGGGAGCTTCAGTTTACTAGCTGCGTGTTGTAAACTTTCCTGAACAATATCCACATCACGAGCAACATCGTCCACATCGGTACAAGACGTCGCCATTTTTTCTCATGTCATTGCACTCTGAGCTAGCTGGCTGAGGCCAGAGGTCGTGTCATCCGATTATTTGCATAAACAATTTAATGTCTCCCAATTGGCTTAATTTTTACATATTCATCGTGTCGCGCGCACTCGTCTGTAGGCCTATGCTAATGACATTTTGCTACCTCTCAGGTAGCAGAATTCCCAGTCAGCAAAGGCCTCACAGCTACGCTGTTCGACCAGTTCTCGTCGCATGGTGGCGCTCGACTCACCCAGCTGTGAGGCCTTAACAAAGGCTAGACGCCCCCCAGCTATGGCGGATATGCAGGGAGGAGATCTTAGTTACCGGATTGGTGTATACACCAATCCGCCTTTGCCTCAAGTCATCCCTCCGTCGTTGGCGGCGCCCTTGCGTCCGCCATAGCTGGGGGGCTTCCCTTGCGTAAATATATGCTGGCGAGCGCACTTGAACGATTGAGTTTTGCAACAGTCTTCTTGCTGACGATAATTTTAGCGATATTTCTGGCACTGGATTTGTATTTTACACCATGAAAAAGTCCAAGAAAGGTACTGGGAAACAATGTGCTGTCTATGGCTGCAGAAATAACAGTAAAAGGTTAAGGAAATGGAAACTATCGCTGTGCGAAATTCACTCAGAGTCAGAGTCAGACATCCTACATGAGCATTGCACATGTCGCCAACCTTACCAAATGCACCGGATACCCCATGGAACTTCCAGAGAGTCGTGTGAAGTACGGAGGGAATGGCTTAAAAATATCAACCGCAAGAACTTTCGGCCCGTTACTGAGAGTCGAGTAAGTTGGAGAACGCACAGCCTTACCATGCACCGACACTAGCTAAGATAATCTCAGCTCTTGCTTTATCATTTTTCATTGGGATGTGGTCTTTTCTACTGGTGAAAAGACCACATCCCAATGACAAATGATAAAGCAAGAGCTGAGATTATCTTAGCTACACCGACACCCAGGATTTGCTTTTTTTGTTAATGATCTAGCCTAGCCTATAGGCCTATAATAAAGTATAAACCATGTAAAAATGACCGTTCTGAGAGTCGAGTAAGTTGGAGAACGCACAGCCTTACCATGCACCGACACTAGCTAAGATAATCTCAGCTCTTGCTTTATCATTTTTCATTGGGATGTGGTCTTTTCTACTGGTGAAAAGACCACATCCCAATGACAAATGATAAAGCAAGAGCTGAGATTATCTTAGCTACACCGACACCCAGGATTTGCTTTTTTTGTTAATGATCTAGCCTAGCCTATAGGCCTATAATAAAGTATAAACCATGTAAAAATGACCGTTCGATGATAAAAACAGTATATTTTTAGTTTATGTCACAACTCGAATTTAGGGAAAATAATTATTGGAATCGATAGCTTGGACGATTTTAGTATATAAATACTTGCATGCATTTCCGTAGCAAAGGCTTCGTTTTAGAGAAATATCACGGAAAGAATATTGCATATGATTGCACGCAAAGCGGCCGGCCAGAAACCAAACTGATCATCACGCGCACGCCCTCTTTCTTCGCGCGCTTCACACACCGCCCGGCTGGCAGCAGTTTCACACACTTTACTTTTGTATGGAGGCGGGCGTGACAAAAACACAGAATTTTCAGGAAGATGCAACATTTGCAACGGAAATGCTAATGGAAAAGGTATTCTAAAATCGACCAAGCTATCGATTCCAATAATTATTTTCCTTAAATTCGAGTTGTGACATAAACTAAAAAAATACCATAAAAACACAAAATTAAGCCTAAGATTGAAGATGTCATGGTTTTACTAAGGAAAAACTTATAATTTTTCAGAGTCGTCTCATAAGTTTAGACTTTAGTGCGTAGGGTCCTAATGGGTGTCCGTTCATGGTAATGCATTTTCACTGAAAAAAGACCACCCCACCCCACCCCACCCCACCCTCCTTTGCACACTCTATGGGATTTTAGCATTTAATATACATGTTTGGGGTTTTCCGCATACAATGGAATTAGCATAATTGGTAAATTTGTACAGCGGACCTTTGACATGTGCATAGATTGGTTCCTGCTAGAGAATGGCATTCCGCAATGAGCGATAGGATCGAGAACTGGTCTATACATGTCAAAGGTCTGCTAAATCCATTGTGTGCGGAAAACCCGAACAAAACGGAAATGATGAGTAGTGTCCAGGTGAAAATTCAAGATCTTGCAGTGTAACTTTTCGTGTGTAAATCAAATGTTTAATTTTTCACCACAGGTGTGTTCAATCCACTTCATTGATGGAAGGCCAACAGCAGATCATCCATATCCAACAGTGGAGTACAAACCTTATGTAAGTTTATATATTTTTGGGCATGATTTTACTTTGTTACTTGCACTAGTTTAGTCTAGATACACATTAGTATATAAAATGTGCATGTTTTACACATTTTTCTCACTCACAAAGGTCAGGTATGTAAAATTTGGTTCCATACAATGTAATTATTACATATTCTTCGCTAATTTGTCCTAATATGACATATTTGTGACTCGGAATTGATGAGGAAACAAACATTTACTGTATGATTTAGAAAATTTAAAGTTTGTCCCTAAAAACACTGGAAATATTTGTAGACTGTATGGAGTATACTTGTTTTCCTTATCAAGCAACCCCTGATGAAGATTAAAATTAAACATTTTGGGGCGGGTTCATTTTTAAAAGGTATGGTGTAGCCCTGGCCCTACACTATTTCAAAATTGATTGATAAATGGTTATTTCAAGTTACTTGAAATTGTTTGAACTCTGGATGAAACACCTCGTGTCATAATGGACATCTCTTGCAGCTACATGTACACCCATTTAGCTTTCTCATTCTTTCATGTGTAGCAAATTAAAAAGGACACAGGGGATGGGCAATAACGAGGGGTCACACAAAACTAGTTAACATTTTTAAAAGTTTTTATATGTACTTTTGTCTGCAGAGAAAACTATCGGTTGGAAGACCAGCTCCACGAAGACGTGTCCCATGTCCCACAGTAAACCTCGTAGAATCTACACCAACCCCCCAGGAAGAAACTAGTGGATTTAATGAGAACTTGCAGCATTCATATGTACAGACTGGCCCTGAACAGCAAAAAGATGCCAGTGTTCAATGGTATGACGCTACCATTGCAGATCACAGCTATCATCATGTGGATCACATCGCCAATAGCCGGTCAGAAGCTACACAGACAAATCAGATCCCAGAGGTTTCAGTACTAGAGCTCGATGATGCGGGTGTGAAGTTTTACACAGGTCTAAGTAAACAGGTGTTTTGGGCATTCCTTAATTCTCTCCTCACGTGTATGTCAGTGCGACCCAAGTTTAGACTTGGTATACATGATCAAGTTTTGTTAGTGCTAATGCGACTCCGGTTGGGATTGATGTTTACTGATTTAGCAGCAAGATTTAAGGTTTCCCGGACAACAGCCTGTGACATTTTTGCTCTGTGGCTGCCCATCGTGGCGCGTTATGTGAGAGAGAACCTATTATTTTGGCCTTCACGTGACACATTAGCGAGAATAAGGCCCAAGTGCTTTTCTGCCTCCCACCCTAAAGCTACATGCATTATTGACTGCACTGAAGTTTTTGTACAGAGACCTAAAAACCTAAAACAGCGTGCTTAAACTTACTCGAATTATAAACACCACAATACATATAAGGCACTGTACTGTATAGCACCAAATGGCCTTGTTACTTATGTTTCAAAACTTGTTGGTGGTCGTGCCAGTGATACTTTTATTTCTAAAAATTCGGGATTTGGAGAACATTTGCTACCAGGGGATGAGGTGCTTGCTGATCGGGGATTTACCATTGCGGACATACTGCCACAAGGAGTAAGACTAACTCTCCCAGCCTTTACAAGAGGTCACAAAGATAGACGCTTACCAGAGGAGAATGTGACAGAGACGCGGAGAATTGCAAATGTTAGAATTCATGTTGAGAGAGCGATACGTCGTCTTAAATGCTTCAACATTTTGAGTAATGTGATTCCTGGTAGGGTACAAAATGTTTATGATATTTTGATTGTGTGTGCTGGTTTGTGCAATTTACAACCGTGTTTAATCAGCGAAGTTGGTGAGATTGAAACGGACTCGGATGAGGAAGAGGTTGAGAACAAATACATGTATGATTTTGCTGAAATTGATTAAGTATTAGTACATGTATACACACACTGTACAACTTCCTCATATGACAACGAAATAGGGTGCCAGTGATGTACAGACTTGGCTAAAGAATTGGGAAGTTGATCATGGTTTCAGACCTTGTGTGCAAAGCATATGAGACAGGCTGAAAAGTGTTTCCTCACAAAATCTTAAATTGTTCTCACACAAAATGTTGGGGTTTTTCCATCAAATCTGCACATTCCAGTGGTACTTGTAGATGAGTTATTTTAAAGAAAATAAATTCTGATCAACTTCCCAACTCTTACCCAGACGTGTCCGTATTTTCCAAGTTTCAAGGGTTTTATGCACAGTTTTTGCTGCATATGAAGGATTACTTGTGTAGAAAGACAATACTACTGTTCATTTTGATGCCCCATGAATAAAAAGTGGAATTTTTTAACTTTGAAAATTTCTTCACACAAACTCACAGAAAGAGGGCGCTGTTTGGGGCACACGTCACTTTAGAAACACACAGCAGAAAAGCAAAGAAAAAACACAAACTGGAATTGTGTTTACAGCCTTAGTTTTTTTATGGTATGCAACAAGTTTCAGCATGTTGGAGAAAATTGTGGAAACGTTTGTGCACAGTTGAGTGAGATTTTCCTGTATTTTCTTAATGTGACATCACCACTTTGCTCATGCATATGTACATTTGTATTAAGCATAACAATCCAAAACCTTGATTTTAACCCCCGAACAACTTCCAAGTGGGGTTTTTATGATTGTAAATTAATGGACTAGTTCCATAGCACATATGTCATTGGTAAAAGCACCATTTCAGGGGTCCTTTCAGTAATTGGTGTCCTAGTCCAGTCTTAAATACACTGTACATGTAGTACATTTATGACCAGTCACGGACCTGCTCTTGTATGCCAATATTTATTCGTAATAAGTTAAAACATTTCTTAACGTAAATGTTAGTTTTTGACGTGTAATTTCAGAAATTACCAATAAAAAACAAATACAGAGTTAAAATTGTGCATGTACCGGTATTATATTTTAATACATGTACTTGAGATCGTTATATTGACATTTACTTGTGAGTGAATATAGGCCAATCCGGTAACTACGGTCTCCTTCCCTGTATATCCGCCATAGTTGGGGTTCTTCCAGTGCCTGGACTGTGCGCTATATGTTGCTGTTGAAATGAAAAGCGCGCGATGATTACATACCATGTACCATACACAATCCTACAAAGACGCGCTTTGAACAATTTGCGCGTCTTTGTAAGATTGCGTACGCGTACGTGGCGCGTGACATGCATGTAATGCCAATGGATACATGCTTTTCGTTATAACAGCATCACAAAATGCACAGTCAATGCTATGGCAGATATACAGGAAAGGATGGAGACCTTAGTTACAGGATATTTGTGAGTTTTACCAATTTACACGAAAAGGTATTGATGAATGGGATTAGAAGTAAGTTTGGCAAATCCTGTTTAAAACCAACTAGGGGTCCTGGGCGCTGATAATGCACATTCTGTGTTTAAAACCAATGGGGGTCCTGGGCGCTGAAAATGCACATTCTGCGTTATTATTGAATAAAAAAACTTTCCGCACAGACCGCATGTAAGAAGGAAAATGCTGCAAAACAGTTAAATGGCAATTTCCTGTTGAGAAAATTCAGAGAGTTTTACACAAAAAGGTAGTTGTGAATAGGATTAAAAGTGTATTTGGCCGGTCTGAAATGTCACTCTTTATTAGTCTATTACATGTACATATGTACGTATAGCAAACTTAGAGCTAAGCACAGAAGGTTGTTACTCTTCTTTTCCGATCATGAATGGCTTAGCAATTTTTAGTTCTTTGGAACTGATGGAATCTGTCAGGGCTGGCAAGAGCTTAACAAAATAAAATTTTCTCAGGTGCACTAACCTCTGCTCAAACCAGTCTTGATCAAATTCTACATCAACAATTACATAGTTTTTCTTTGACCACACCATGAACTTGCACTTGGTTCTTCTAGAGCAATACATGGCAGTTTGCACTTGAGTATAGTACCCACTGGCTGCTGTTGTTTGCCGCAAGAAGTTTCTACCATCTTTGCATCGTACATCATATTTCCCAATGTCAATTAGTCCCTGTACAGTTCCACCATGCTGTTCCAGTTTCCTGTCTGTTGGACATTTAATTTCTAAAATCGTTTCGTCATCCACGATGCCATCAAGACTTTCCTCATGACGTATTACTAAGCCTGTCATCTCCACCAGTTTGCCAGTTGCTTTCTCAAACTGTTCTCGAGCAATGCCTTCATGATGATGGCCGTAGCGTGTGGCAGTATTTCCAGTAAACTTGGGGAAGAAATGGTTGCTAATCAACTTGGAGCAATCCCTGTCAATGTTTTTGGGCACATTAGCTGCACAACTACTGGTAAATTTTATTTTGTTAAGCTCTTGCCAGCCCTGACAGATTCCATCAGTTCCAAAGAACTAAAAATTGCTATGGCCGAGCGGTCTAGTGCGTCGAACTTAAGTTCCTGTGCTAGTACTAGAATGTAGGTTCGAATCCGGGCCGCGACGGGTTGTGGCACCTGTACCCTTGAGCAAGGCACTCAACCACACTTGCTCCCATTCCTGTAATTGGCGGTTCTCCGCTGTTGGATATGGTAAATAAATAAATAAAAAAAATAAAATAAAAAAATGCGTATTTTGCGCTGAGATGTCCACAGAGCAGATTTTTGATTTTTGGTTTGTTGTGCAAGGATTGAAGCAGAAGTTTCAGTCAGCTCTACGTAGGTCTTAAATGCATCCAGACATGGTTGGCATTGTAAATAAGCACTGTCATGTGTTCCATGAACAGGCGTGCAACTTGGTAGCTGTTGATTATTTGATCCCTTGGCAACTAACACATGATTTAAAATTGTACCCGAGATGTTTGCCAGTTCACGCATATGTGGGCTCTGAAGATGTTGCTTGATGTCATTATCAGTTTCAAATGCTAAGACTGAATTTACTGTGGTTGTAACTGTTTTAGTTCCACGTATATTTTCAACAGTATCTGGCAGAACATTTTCTTGGGTGTTATGGTTTCACAAACATGCTGTATCAGTGCAGGAAAGTCCAACGTAGCCTTTTTTTAGGGCTTCATTGACCTTGAAGGCAACACCTGCAGAATGGCTGCAGCAGTTGCCTGCAGCTGCAATGCAGTCACATTTCACTAACAGAATTGTATTGCTGTGTCTGTCAATGGTGAGCTGAACATGGTGGTAATTTGTTATCTGTTGAGAAAATCGAACCTCGCATTTCATGATAATACAATTGTCTTCACTGTAGCGATGCTTAATTGCACCAACCCAACCAGAGTTTAGGTAGTTCATACCTTCACTAATGCTACGATAGTTAAAGTTCGGCTGGTTATCACAAGCAGGCGCATTGATGAAATACTCGTAGATATCTGGGGGAAAAGGAAAATACAAATGTGCTTTAGGAAAAACATTGGTTTTGTGCTTTATCTAGAGAATTCAAAATGTAAAACAAAAACAGTATTGTCACGATGCTTTATCGATGGTGGTTGGTAAGAGTATCAGAAATCGTTTTGAGGAAAACACAAATCATAATGTTCTGCACACAAGGTCTGAACTGAAGCCATGATTTACTTCCCAATTATTTCCGTATAGTCTATAGTATAGTTTATAACACGCCTCTTTGTGGTTCTCAATCCTGACTGGCTGAAACGCAGTCACGTGAGGTTCACTAATCTAGGCTAGTGCATGAAATTTGCGCCAGCGTGAACTAGACGCGCGTATCAAGTTTCGGGCGCGAGCGTCAAGACTTCACGCGCGCGTGTTTCCCTGCTAGTGTTCCTGACCGGTCACTAGTCTCAAAAACTAGTGACCGGTTACTGCGCCCTCTGGAGGTTGCTTGTTAATGTATTAAATTAAAATTTTATCTGTACGTGTGTATTTTTGCCCGAGGCGTGTTATAAAACACATACGGACTGGCATAATTCGGTCTCTAGTGCACGTCTATGGGCCCCTCGTGACTGTGAGTGACCACAAGAGGGTCCTATTTCCCTCGGCCTTCGGCCTCGGGAAATAGGACCCTCTTGTGGTCACTCACAGTCCCTCGGGGCCCATAGACGTGCACTAGTGACCTCATTGCCAGTCCATATGTGTATAATAGTAGGCCTACTCGACATGGTTAATACGTGCTATAACAAGAAAAATCCTCAGTGACCCGCGGATGTATTCATTCTTCCCATTGCAACATTAGCATGATAGCATTGTCGTGAAATTTGCAATGAAGACGTCCGTCCGGTCATCATTTGTCATGTGTAGCAATCGCTCGTAAAACTAGTACTAGCCTAGCCTTCAGCATGTTCAGGCCAAAACGCAATCCAACTATCCAAACTTACCTTGGAATTTTAACTTTGGCCACTCTCTAACGTCATCTATCCATGGATCCATTATTCACAAAGTCAAAAATTTACTAATTTTGATGAAAATCTAACAGGAAATCTTGAATCGCGTGGTACATGTACGTATCTATGCATACACAGTATGACAACATTGGATTTGGTAAGGCCCCCAGCAATGGCGTCGTCGTTAGAGGGCGCCCTTTCGTAAACCGCAGTCGGATTGGTGTATAGCCTAGATACATTGCCGCTTGGAGCGCCCAACTACGAATAGGCCGGATTGTATTAGTTGGGATGTAGCCAAAGTTGGGAATTACAACATCTTGACAGAGCGAGCGAGCGCGCTTTCGAAGCTAGTATGGCCGTGCATCCGAAAAAAAACATTTTTGTCGACCAATTTTCTTTGGAATTTCACTTGCCCATACAATATGCTTCATAATATTATTTAGAAAATTGTAAACCTAACTTATATTTCACTATTTTGGGGCAGTATTTGCGACGTCAAAATTCCTATCATGCAGACAAGTGATTAACACATAAAAATACCTAAAAACGAAATATTCTCACAAATTTCCAGCAAAGAAAAAATGGGACAGATGCAGAATTTTAATTTATAACTAGTCCGTGTAATATGAGTCGAAATAGAATGTGTATGTTAAGGAGAAAACTAATTTGCTGCGCCGCCTTTCCGCGTTATTCGTGAAATGCCGCCGCCATTTTGAAAGGCGACAGAGCTAGTGCTTACTGGAGTAAACAATTTCAGGAAAACGAATGCGCTGACTTTATTTACGTTGTTCACGCGTAAATGAAACGGCCGTGAATAACCACCAAAACTTGTACATTTTAAAGAGAAGTGATTTTATAAGTGGGAACCATTCACAACTAATTCCTTCCTTTTCTGCCCTGTTCCATAGAGTTAACACACGGTGTCTCAGTGGCGACCAGTAAACGAAATTCATACAAAAATGCAAGTACAATTCCATTTTTGTTTGTATAAACTGAAATTGCAATCAACTTTATACCTCTCACTTTTACTTTTACTATTTTGGACTCGAAATAGACTCATACATTATTCTGAAGCGCCTTCGAGAGTAAATTAGATATATCCTGAAAAGACGCCGTCAAATTTGTCCGCTTTTTAGCACTATTACAAAATTAAAGGTCACGTGACTTTTCGGAACCAAATTCTGGTTCCGAAAAGTCACGTGGTATGCGAAGAAAATATCCCGCTTAAAAATTTGTTTTTCCTTTTCCTTATAAGCTCTGATGAACTCAAACTCTTTTTCATCCTTGACACTATCATTCTGTCGCTTCTGGTTGCCTTGGATACCATGTTTCCATCCTAGTTGTTTCAAAACTTCGCGACAAGAAGTACAAACCGGAGAGCATGATGTGGACGCCATCTTGAATAGTGATCGCGCGAGTACAGTTACGCTGCGCTGGTTCCCAGTAGTTACAACCTGTGCAAGTAAACTGGTGCTCTGCATAGTATCGATACTACTGTAATCGATACTTGTAGGGGTTTTCTCAGTCATTTCCCATAAAAGCTACATGGGGAAATGGTATCGATACCGGATTTTTCGCTTTTTATAATCAAGGCAAACGGAAGACACTGTCGGTAGGATTTATAACTTGAACGTTTCTAGGCGGAAAATTGGAATTCTGGACCGTTTTTCTGAGACTGAATTATTTTCGTGGTTGTTAAATTTATTCTTAATAAATACCAGCTACTTGTACGTCACGGTCAGGGTCGTTATGATTTATGGACACGTTGGTTTATATTATATTCTCTAGTCATTTTGATGTAAATTTTAAGTTTAACTTTATTTTGAATTTTAACCACTCGTGACTCGATATCTTACCATATATACTGTAACGGCCGTCCCGATCCGCCGCTGGGGGCGCCAGCACCGTTTCACGGTGGGTCTAACTGACGTGCTGGTGGCGCTATCGCGGCTCCCCAACGGAGCCGGGTGCGTAATTTTTTTTACACCACTGCGAGGGGAGAACAATGGGATTTGTACCTTTTTAGCGTCTTGAGAGGAGACTATATAATAGGTTAGGGTTAGGGTTTAGGGTTGTTTTTTTTGGAATCTATGCATGTTTGTGATTTTCCGAAATTTCTCGGTTACTTTCTTCTTTTTCTCTAATAGTGAGAGTAAGAGGTGTCACTATTTCCAATATTGTCACTCGAGAAGTGTCAGTCATTGGAAACTTAGACTCTATTCGGGTTGAACAATTGGGGTGTACCCCTCGCTGCGGTGTAAAAAAAAAACACGCGAGCCGGGTGGCGTGAGCCCCTGCCGGAGGATCGGGATACCCGTTTCGCGTGGAGACGTTTCCTGAGCGCCATCTTTGTTCTTTGTTGGTGATGAGGAAAGAACGACCCAAATAAACGTGCGGTATTTTCTTGCTGATAATTGTCTTTTCCTGTGTGTAATTCTTGTTTGTGCCGAGTTTCTTAACAAGCAGGGAATATTCTTGTTACACTGGCGGCAGCGGTGGGACGGCACACTGAGAGAAATACAGGTAGAATTCGAGATTTTCAAGCAATGAATTCACGAGACCGGGGAGGTCTGGTATCAGACTCGCCGCGGAGCGGGGACATGCCAGAAAGTGACGAGTACCAGTACGGAGGCCAGACTGACAAGGCCCACAGTAGTACGTTCGTAACTGTAGATGAATTACTGTCCTTCTTTGGGGAAAGCCCGAGAGAAAACTCCGGGAGACATGGGAAAATGTTAGAGCCTGAGAATTTGCTCCGCACTGCACAACCCTATGGTGCGGAGCACCAGAATTTGCTCCGCACTGCACAACCCTATGGTGCGGAGCACCAGAATTTGCTCCGCACTGCACAACCCTATGGGGCGGAGCATCAGAACTTGCTCCGCACTGTACAACCCTATGGTGCGGAGCACGATAATTTGCTCCGCACTGCACAACCCTATGGTGCGGAGCACCAGAATTTGCTCCGCACTGCACAACCCTATGGTGCGGAGCACCAGAATTTGCTCCGCACTGTACAACCCTATGGTGCGGAGCACGAGAATTTGCTCCGCACTGCACAACCCTATGGTGCGGAGCAAGTGAAATTGCTCCGCACTGCACAACCCTATGGTGCGGAGCAAGTGAAATTGCTCCGCACTGCACAACCCTATGGTGCGGAGCACGATAATTTGCTCCGCACTGCACGGCTGTCTCACCCGCAAATAAAGTGCGCCCTCTCCCGTTGAGATTTTGCAAGGCGTTGAACCAGCGAGCATGACGTCACACAGTTCGTTTAAACGCGTTGCCGTTGTGACCGCACAGTGCATATCTTCCAAAAATACTCGATCGTGATTGGCTACGGTGTCATACATACTCATAAGATGGATATTAATAAAGAATGACATTTCCTGAATAAATTACTGAAATTATATGCTTGGGCGTGTGATATAGTTGTGTATATAGTTATGCGAACGAGGCGTTGCTGCAAGTGCAAATCGGAACGACGGCGGTGAAAAACGGCCAACCAAGTCACATTTGGATGATTTAAAAAGCTTAGAAAGAAGTGAACGTCTACCCACAGACGGTGTTTAAGGTAATTCACAAGGGGATGACACTGGTTAGTGCAGGAAAAATTTTTTTGTCCGTGTAATACTGTTATAAAATCACTGCGTTTGAGTTGTTATGCGATGTCGCTTCGCCCCCTTACGTACGCACAAGCGCGCGTGAGGAACAGCTGATTAGGCGGTGCGAGTTGACCAGCGCAGCGCACGCTTGTACTACACTCGTGTGTACGTGTTTTAAGCATCATCATGCGAGTACGAATTCTTATTCAGTGGCAAGGGCAAAAATGACCCCAAAAATGGCATTCGACCCAAAACAAAAGTAATTAAATGTCTATCTTTCATTTACCTAAATAAGGCACACATGTTGTAAGGTAAACAAATGCAAAATAGTAAATTTCACATTTTATTTTTAATATCACAAATTGTTGCAGCTGCTTGAGAACTGGCTTACTTGACAGGGGCGGATCCAGGAATTTTTCCAGGAAGGGGTTTTGCCCATCAGATTTTTATGTCTGCTTGTTTCGGACAGGCGGACACGCAAAAAATGCATTACATTATATTATTTGGTGTTGGAGCAGGGGGCGGGGGGTTGGGGGGGGGGGGGGGGGGGGTTTGACCCCCAAAACCCCCCTCTGGATCCGCGCCTGCTTGATGTGGAAAAACAAATTTAGTAATTTGTTATACACTATAATAACGCTTGCCATATTGGCCCCTGATATAGCGTTAGTTTAGTTTTTGTGTAAATAAAGCTCCTTTTTTCATGTCTGGATAGTTTTTCTCATCTGTTGTCCATCATACTCGTAGCTATTGCATTCTCAAAATATAAGGCTTGCATTTGTTAGTTCTTCAGTTCCTTGAAGTACACAACAATTCCTATGATAAGCCTATCTTTTTGTTGAGATGTACGTTGACTAGTTTATTGTCAAAAAGCATTCAGGCAGACATATCAAACTGCTTCGTTCATTTAAGCTATTTTGGATATGGGTGGTTCGATTCCACTGTGCTTTCAGTAAATTACGTTACGTATTGTTGGCGGCACTTTATAGGCTTGGTATCGCAGGAAAAAAATTTAAATTTCACTCGGCTATGCCTATGACTGCAGCAGGTGATCATCAATTGAGAAGCATAAGGTTTTATTTCACATGGGTCCATTTAAAGGCTACCACATATAAAACGTAATGTGAATCAAAAAAGGCTAAATGGGATTACGACTTGAATTTGACATGTCAGTACATTTTGCATCGAACATTCATCACCAGCGTTGAAACTCAAGCGTTGAAACTCAAGCATTGAAACTCAAGCGTTGAAACTCATTTAACTCTGAGAGTTCGCAGCATGAAAACATCATTATGATGCAAGATTATTACCATATTATTACACACTGTGCTTGATTCATGTACTTTAGTTTTGAATTTTCGTACAGGCTTATGGCTCTTTCTTTCTGCCAAATGTACATGTAACACTGGCACTAACTTCTGGAGAAGTGTTCACATGATGACGTTTCATTATCGACATGAGCCGAGAAAGGCCATCTTTCATGCCATGAACTATTCGTCCGGATCGGTTGAACTGTGTATGTATAAGTTCTCCGCCTTGTTCATTGAGCATCCCAAAGCCAACATGGAATCTGGATAGCTGCTCAACTGCGTGGCATTCAAGTAGATGAAGCTTGGGTGTCACACTTGCAGATGGGAACATGTGACGATATGTTCGCATGAAATCCTTGATGCAGACATCTACAGTGTATAGAAAATAGAAATGAAAATGGAATGATACAAGTTATTGATGTGCATGAAGGGTTCTATAGTACGAAAAGTCACATTTTTTTTTTTACAAATTGTGCTATAATTACGAACTGGCTGAAACATGCACTGTATAAAAGTGTACGTACAATCGTACATGTACATGTATTTTCAACGAGAAATTATGCAGTCATTTGGCTATTTCTGACCGACCACAGCAATACCATGCAGATGTCTGGCCGAGTTTTCGCGACCACAACTGGAAATCAGTTTTGGATCTATAGGCTCAATAAAATACGAAACTACAAGAAAATTCAGGCAGTATCCGCATACCACCTACAAATTACGGGTACTGTCTGGAATTTCTATTTTAATGAGCCTAAATCCAACGCTGATTTCTAGTCACAGTCGCAAAAACTTGGGCGAGACTGTGTGATATCCTCCATTATTATGTTCAATTAATGTACAGTCAAGCACAAATAGCAAAGTACATGTACATGTAAAGGGGAACACAATACATACGTACTGGTAGATAAATGTACACTGACCTTGTGGCAAATGTCTTGTGGTGACATTTTATTTGAGTGGTTTATGCCAGCGTGAACATCAGCAAACTTCATGAAGATATTCTTGTAATCGCTACCAATTGTCGCTGCTTGTCGAATAATTCGTTCCTGTGCACCTATTGGGATGTCATCAGTTAAACTTTGTTCCACTGTCTGTTTCGGCATCGCTGTCAGGGCTGCTATAACATCAGGCTGAAATAAGGTAAGCATACAAATGCGACGGTCATGCAAGGATCCGGATATTTACAGCAATGTGCATGTACAAATGTACGTGTACTACTAAGATTCCCGGTAATAAGTGGCATACCTCACAACATTTGCGTACGTGATTGCCCACAAACGATTTCCCATGATATGCCTGCCTCTGCACATGGTAACCTGATAACACCTTGTCGAGGGAGGTGACTACTGGTCCAGATGCATAATCCATTGCAGCTTTGTTCACTTCTTCTTCCTGCGCAGGGAGAAAAAAATAACGTCATGTTATAATGCCAGTGTCTGCATATTGTATTGTATTGTATTTATCTTATTTGGCGAAGAAGGGTTGGAGATGCCCACACATGGCAAGCCAAACGTGTCATTACGTATTGCGGCAACACGTTGTGAAATTTCCACAACGCATTGTGCTATATAATCCAATCAGAACCCAGTATTTCTGCAACGCGTTGCTAAAAAATAGACTCAACGCGTTGCGAGGTGTCAAACAATGCGTCACAACGCGATGCGAGGTGTCAAAACAACGCATTGTGAACATCTCACAACGCGTTGCCAGATATCCACAACGCATTGTGGGATGTTCACAACACGTTGGACACCTTGCAACACGTTGTGAGTCTATTTTTAGCAAGCGCTGCAGACATACTGATTGGATTATAGCACAACACGATGAGGATTTGTTTTCACAATGCGTTGCCGGAATAAGTAATGACCCTTTTGGCTTGCCATACACACATACCAATTCCCGTATGGAGGTTCTCAGCCTGAATGCGTCATTTGCAAGGGTACGAAATTTCTCATCAAGTACTTCTTCTTGGTTTTGAAGCACATGTAGTGGCAATACTTCCTCAATGTCTTCAAGAGCGGCACGTTTTTCAGCAAGCTCCTTACATGGCTCCTCTCGTCTCTTTTGTTCGGCTACTATCTGGTCTTCATAATTGGACAGCAGTAAGTCGTGTTCAACCATTTCTTCATCATTGGCAGCTCTCAGCTGAAAGTCGAGACTGTGACAGTCGCGTTCAAAAAGGTCAAATAGCTTTTTGAACACTCCGAGTGAAATGGGAAGGCTTGGCACAACGACCTGTGAATGAAAACAAGTGGTTGCATGTAAGTGCAGTATAGACCTTATCGAATAGCCGCCATTTCGTGGGGCAGTTTCTTTGTTCCTTGAGGACATGCATGGTTGCACATTATTGTGCTTCCATTGTTGAACAGTTTAAGTAAAAAGGTGCCCTACGAAATGGCGGCTATTCGATACGGTCTATAGACATGTGTAAGTGTTACTAACAATTGGGGACAATACCTGTAGCTGTAATTCATATTTAGAGATAAGACTTATTATTGCATTACACTTATTGGAGACGACGCGTTTCACTTACATGATCAATGTCAATGTTCACCATTGGCTTGTTTATCACACTGAGAGAGACCTGTTTAGATTTCACTTTCTGAGATCCATTTTCAACAAACTTCCTGTAGTTTTGCTGAAGGGATGTCAGTGTCCTGGGTTGGCTTCCTGTTCCAGAATCTTCTGGGGGCTTCTGCATCTCGTCTTTGCTTGATGTGCAGTAAATACAACAGTGTCTTGCTGAAGGAAAATTGAATAAATAAAACAAAGAACAATTTAGTAGCATTGTTGAAGCAGTACATGTATAAATACAACATATACAACGTGCTATTCTTACCATTGCATCCATTCATTCTTATTCAAGAGCTCGTAATCTCCATAGCAGAAAAGGCGTAAAGACCGGTTGCTGGGGAATATAACAATAACAAGGTGAACATACACAGAGAGAGGACTTGTGAAGAAAAGGTGGGAAAAAGCAACATTTAAAAATATACTTGCCCCACACAACCGCACTGCTCCCCCTGGGCCAACACGCTCCCCCCGCCCCCAAAAAAGAAATACATGTACATGTACCCGGTAACATGTAATAATAATACTAATACAAACTTACTTCCATTGCTTTGAAGTAAGCATGTTGACCTGGTCGAGTATGCTGGGAAAGATGTTCTGCAAATTGGTGAGCAAGTCGTTGCCTTCGAAACAGGCGAATACCACTGTGTTCTCCAAGGAGTTTGGCCGTTCAACATTCCATTTTGAACGTGCTGCCACCCTTGTCACCACCGATTTTTATCCAGACTTCATCCTCGGGGATTAAACCATCATGCCATGTGAGAAGCTTGTGTCTGTATGTCGAACAAGTAAACAAATTATCTTTTTCCAAGCTTCATTTTAAGGAATCGAATTGTTGAAGTCGAAAGCTCGAGTTGCTGTGGAGATACCGTACCCACATGTACATGTATTTCCCATGTTGTTTTAAAATATGGTTGTACGGGTATATGTACATGTTTGTGTATGTGTGTGTGTACATGTACATGGAGTACATGTGCATGTATGTGTGCACATTCAAGTACACACGCACATACATGTGGCAGTATTTTATTTTCAAACGCAAAACATACTGATGCTTATAATCATACCTTTCCAGTCTGTTCAGATAATCAAAAACCATAGCACCCAGATCCGAGATGTAAACAAAAGGAGCAGCTTTTGTTGCAAGCCCATTAAAGCCATCTGAAGTGGAGCAGTTGTACACAACTTTGAGGTAATTCTTCAAAAGGGCATCTTGCGTCTTCCTCATTTGTCGTTCGGAAGTTATATGTACGCTGCCTCGCAGGTATCTGAGTGGAGAAGCAGAGGGAGCATGGACGTTAAGGTAGGGCTAAAACCTAAAAATGCATGTTTTTGATTACCGGTAATCCATTTATTGCCACAAAGTTGCATGTACATGTAGTACATATAACATTCAAGAAAAATAGGCACGAACCTTCTGAGCTTACGCAGTTTTTCCCATGCCATGTGGCAGTCGTGCATCATAGCGAGAGCCGTGTTTGCTGTCATCGGTTCGATGCTGGCCTGCTTCACAATTTCTGTCTTGTGGTCTTTCGGCATGGCTCGCACTTCGTCAACATGTTGTGTTACTGAACACCCTTTGCTAATGGAATCTCTAAATGCTGAAATAGCCGATGACCGCTGTCGTTTGTATGAACGGCTTATGTCATCGCTTGACTTGGATGGTTTTGTGACTTTCTGAACGTGAGCAAGCTAGAATAAATACCATGGAGTTAAATACATCAGTAAATTGTGTTACATTGTGTGCAGGTGCGTACTACATCAACATTACACACACAGAAAAAAATATATGAACATACATGTATATCTGTAGCAATTTAGGCATTTCAAATACACAGCCCCACCAAGCATTTCTGTCGGAAAGGGCACAACGCGTTGTGGTATCATCCAATCAGAACACCAAATTTCTACAAATTCAAACTCCACATTTAATTTGGCAACACAATGCAACATTTTGTTAACGCGTTGCCGCAATATGTTAGAACCATTATGGCTTGCCACATATGCACAGTGGAATATTATCCTTTCCGCGTCAAACTCTTGGTGGCGTGTGTATTGTGAAACACCCGAATTGATACAATAAATAAATTCTTACGCGTCCTCCTGTTCGAAGAGATGCTATACCATCCCTAGCACTCTTCAGTTTTAACCACATCCACTTGTCCGTGGCCTCTTCAATTTCCCTGGGTATCGGTTGCCCAACATTGTGGTTTTTGGCGGCCTCCTTAAGAAAGCGGGCAGCGGTAGCAGTGGAGCTCACGTCTTTGTCAGGTAAGCTGGCACATGAGGTTTCAACGTTGACTGTACAAAGTGGCGGGGTACCAGTAGCTGTAGTGTGAACAGACTCCTTACACGAATGATTTACCATCCTTGAAAAAACGGACAAGGAGTCAGGTGTTTGGATCTCACCACCAGCTAGGATTATTATTGGTTTCTATGGATCTGCAGGATTCCCTTGGATTAGGTTGATTCCAAATGTGTGGTTAATGGATGTGTTCCAAGTGTGCTACGTGGTTTATCCCAAATGTGGTTCTATATAAGGAATAAGAACAGAAACAAATCTCTACTGTAAAAGGCGAATAAACACGGGTGTAATAAGGTCTTATAATTACATGTAAACAGCGGTAAGGTGAATAAAATACATGGAATTAACCAGTGTCTTGTCTAGTCAATGAATAACCAAATTGGGTAAGGACCTACATAAAACAGTCTCTTGTTTTAACACTGAACAAACTTTAGGTAAAGGTATAACAACTTAAGGCATTGTTTAACGCGTATAAACTGGTTCAAACACTATATAAAGGACAATCACATGTTTAACTTCGGCGATAACGACATCAATCAACTGCCATAGGAAAATCTCCAGAACTATCCCAAATATCACACTTACTTTAAAGATTCACGCACAGGAATAATCTTGGATAAATTGCGGTTAAGATAGGTTGGTTGTCTATCCCATCCGGTCTCTGAATTGGTGGAAATTTAGGCTTAAAAACAGAGTCTGGAAAATGGCAAATGATTAGGAACAAAATTGACATGGGAATGAACTGTTGTCTGGTGATTAGATACACAAACTATTGAGGGCGCTATTCAATGAGACCGTTGGATTGCTTTCCTTACTGGATTCACTAATAAATCAACAGAGGGCGCTATTTAAGTCCCCTGATCAGGAATGCTTTCTGACACAGCCGCCCTTAAATTTGAGAAGAAAATTTACAAACAAAAGCATTAATGACACTGTTCTGGTAAAACTGTCAGTCCCATACTAGGTGGGCGCGTCCTTAGGTTTATCATCATCACGCATCTCTGGAAGCTGGACCAATCGGGCTACAGGGCGTGTGTAGACCTTGCTTCTGACCTTGACGTTTGCAGTGCGTACATGTCCATCCGGTCCAGGGAAAGTTTCAGTGACCCTGCCGATAGGCCACTGAGCTCGAGTGAGGTTAGGATCCACGATCATCACAACATCGCCCTGGGATACCTCGGACGTATTCCGCTGCCACTTTTCGCGTCTCTGTAGTGTTGGTAGGTAGACCTGGATGAACCTTGACCAGAAGTGATCAGCAAGGATTTGGTTGTGTTTCCATTGTCGGCGTCCGAGCAAGTCCCTCGCTGGGTAAACCACTTGTGGTAGAGACGGATCGTATCGTCCCATCAGCAGAACGTTCGGCGTCACTGGATCAGGGTCAGCGACATCCGATGACACGTAACCAAGTGGCTTCGAGTTGAGTATCCCCTCAACTTCGATGAGGACCGTACGAAGAACCTGTTCAGGAACGGTCTGGTCGCCGAGGATGACTCGCAGGCCATATTTGGCCGACTTGATCTCACGCTCCCACAAGCCTCCGAAATGTGGAGCGTTCGGGGGATTGAAGCGGAACCTGACTTGTTGTTTGGCAAGCTCCCTCTGCAAGGCTGGCTCCATTGCGGAGAAGGCTTCTTTGAGCTCAGAAGCACCACCCTTGAAGTTGGTCCCACAATCTGAGAGTAGCTCGAATGGCTTCCCTCTTCGGGATACAAATCGCCTGAAAGCCATGAGGAATGAGTCTGTATCTAGACCCGCCAGTAGGTCCAAATGCACTGCTCTTGTTGTCATGCACTTGAAAATAATGCCCCAGCGTTTCTCGGATCTCCTGCCGATCTTGACGGTCATCGGACCGAAACAGTCGATACCTGTCGAGTAGAAGGATGGCTTCTGGATTCGGAGACGTGCAGGAGGAAGATCTCCCATTTTGGGAACAGTAGGGGTTGCTCTCCATCTCTGGCAGTCAAAGCATTGACGCTGGTGCTTACGAATGGCCTCTCTACCACGCAGAATCCAGAACTTTCTTCTTATTTCGGCATGGACTCGTTCTGGGCCATAGTGCATCGTGCTCTTGTCGTAGGCACGGATTAGGAGTTTTGTCACTGGATGTGCTGGGTCAAGCACTATTGGGTGCTTGGTGAGCTGCGGGATGCCTTCAGCAAGACGTAGACGTCCTCCAACTCTTATCACACCGCCGATTTCATCCCATTCCGGTGAAAGATTTAGCAGTCGGCTCCTTATGGGAATTTCTCTACTACCTTTGAGAGCTGCGCATTCTTCAGGGAAGGACGACCTCTGGGCTTGTTGGTAGAGGTTCAGCTCGATCTCTGCTCGCTCATCGGCGGAGAGCTCTCGGGGTTCTTGCTGCGCAGCCGCCCCATCACGGGCCTGCTTTGATGCCTCAATGAGGTCATCCCAGGTTTCATACTTGTCGAGATCTTGAATGTCGGTGGGTTCTATGGTGACTATTCCACAAAATGTGGACTTCTTCAACTCGCAGTTGTCTTCAGCTAAGGCTGGTGGAGTTGCTGGCCACATATCGCAGTGAAGCGAGAGAAATGGTGGTCCATCTCGCCATCTACTAGGTTGGCTGAGTGATTGCAGAGACATCCCTCTGGTCAGGTCGTCAGCCGGGTTGTCCTTGGTATTAACATAGCGCCACTGGTTGACGTCAGTCACGGTCTGGATCTGTGATATCCGGGTCCCGACGAAGACCTTGTATCTGCAAGACTTGGACTTGAGCCAAGTCAAGACGGTGGTAGAATCACTCCATAAAGTGATGCTCTCCAATGGTAGCGTCAACTCCTCTTGAAGAAGACTGGATAGTTGAGCCCCGGTCAAAGCGGCTGAGAGTTCGAGGCGTGGTATGGACAGCTGCTTCTTCGGAGCAACTCTTGATCTTGCCATGAGGAATCTGGTATGTATGTTGTGTTCAGCATCTTCTGTTCGGAGATAGGCCACTGCTCCGTAAATCCTCTCTGAGGCGTCGCAAAAGATATGAAGCTGGCGACTAGCTGTTTCGAGGTTGATGCCGGGTGGTGTGTAGCATCTGGGTAGTATGATGTTAGACAGCTGTGGTAGCTCGCTTTCCCACTCTTGCCACCGGTCCATAATGTCTCCTGGTTCCAGGACTTCATCCCATTCACGTTTGGTTTTCCACAAGTCCTGTACAATGACGCGGGCTCTTGCAGTGAAGGGGGTCAGGTATCCAATGGGGTCGTATTGGCTAGCTAAGGTTTTGTATATGTTTCTCATGCTGAGACACTCATATTTCACTTCTCTGAGCTGGTATTGCAGGTCGTCAGTGCTGCAGTCCCACTTGAGCCCGAGCATGGGTTCGGTGGTGTCCGTCTCACCGAATGCCAACCACAGATCGCATCCATCTGAGCGGGCCTCTGGAGGTAGGTCATCTACAACACTGGGCAGGTTACTAGCCCACTGACGTATCTCAAAACCGCCCTGGGCGAGCGAGTCACGCATAGCATGGACGAGGGATTTAGCTTCATTCTCTCCTGGTATGCTGACCAAGCAGTTGTCAACGTAGAATGATTGGTCGACTGCGGCAGCAACTTCTGGGTACTCTTCTTGGTGGTCGAATGCATGCTTGCGTAAAGCATACGTGGCACAGCATGGACTGCAGGTAGCTCCAAACGGCAGTACTTGCCACTCATAGATATTAGGTTCTGAGTCAGACTTCAAGTTGCGCCAAAGGAACCGAAAGAGGCATCTCTCGTCTGGTTGGAGCTTAACTTGGTGGAACATTGCCTTGATGTCCCCTGAAGCAGCTACTTCGTGTTGGCGGAAGCGCAACAGTACAGCAATGAGCGATGCACTAAGTGGCGGGCCTGGAAGTAGATGCTGGTTGAGCACCTGGTTTTGGTACTGGAAGGAGCAGTTGAACACAAGACGGTACTTCCCGTTGTGCTCAACAAGGTGATGAGGAATGTACCAGGATTCGTCGGATTTGGCAGCTTCCTCTGGCGACAGGATTTTGGCGTAGCCACCGTCGACTAGCTTCTGGACCAACTCGTTGTGCTTCTCTGCTAACTGTGGTCGGGTTTCTAGGCGCTTTTCAGTCCTCCTCAGGGTAGGAAGAACAGCTTCCTTTGGAGCATGGAACTTTGTATCATCAGCTCGCAATAATGGAGTGATATAACGCTTTATTCCTCCTTCGGTCACACGGGTTGTTTCGTCTTCAAGCAACTTCATAGCTCTTTGGTCTTGCTTGGAGCGAACGGCATGTTTTTCATTCACATGCGGTAGGATGTCTACTTGCCAGAGTCTCTCGACGTGCTTCATTAGATCTGTAGTGTCTACTTGGGGTGAAACTGTAAAGCATCTGTGCTCGTCAGCTTTCTGCTCCAAGATTCCAGCTGGTCCCTGGAGTGTCCAACCTAACTTGGTCAGAACGGCTACTGGTGCTCTGCGAGGTCCGAATTTGACAGGTTGCCTCGGAGTGATGAGGTCCACGTGATCTGAACCAATGAGGATTACTGGTTGAGCACACTCGATTGCTGGTAGCGGTAAGTCACGGAGATGGGGGTACTTTTGTTGCAGGGTCTTCACCTCGTAGGTGTATTCAGAGAGACACAGGTTGGCAGCTGTAAAGACGCCATCGAGGGAGAATTTGGAACCTGGCTCATCATAGGGTGACAGGGATAGGGACACGGATTGGCCCTGGCATGTGACGATGTCTTCTCTGACGGTTCTCAGATGCATGGTTTCTGCTTTACCCTGTAGGTTGAGCTGTTGAGCTGCCCCTTGCAGAAGCATGGTTCGCTCAGATCCATCATCTAGGAGTGCATAAGAGTCTATGCTGGTGTTTGGGCCGTGGAGGACAACTCTCACTACTTTCAGCAAGATGCCACAGGGACGTCGGGGTTTATCGACGTAGACAGACTGGGTGGTAAACGTCGGTTTCACCAAATATACATTGGTAGCTCTTTGGGCTGCCTCGTGCAGAACTGTCAGGTGAATCTGCTTGCACTGGTGGCACGGTTTCTTCAAGGTGCAAGCTTCAGGTGCATGTTTGCGGCAACACTTCCAACAGCGCTTGTTGTCTTGGATCCACTTGATGATATCATCGGTGCTGTGTGCCTTGAACTTCTCACAGCCATTCAGGAAGTGATCATTTCCATCACAGTAAGGGCAGAATGGCTTTGGCTTGTTGAATCTTGGCGGTGCTGCACTTGGCTGTTTACTGCCTGTGAAGAAGGCCGAGGTGGGAGGTTGTTTAGGCCTCCACGGTGGTCGCTCTCTCCTTTGGTTGGTACCACTCTGGTCGGGAATGTGGCCGGTAACAGCTCGCTTGGCCAACATCTGGGACTGTGACTTTAACTTAAGCCACATGGCAAACTGGGGCAGAGTGTACGTTTCGCCCGAGTTCGGCTTCAGGATGCCAGACTTCATGCAGTATTCGATGAAGTTGGTGCGGAGACCGGGAGAGAGCTTACTTAGCAGCTTATCCACATGTGAGCCACAGCGAAGTTCAACTCCAGACTGGCTCTCCAAGGATTCTAGCATGCCCACGAGTGACTGGACATCTAGGCAGAAATCTTCAAAGGCCTCTGTGTCGTTAGACTTGATGGGAGGAGTCATCATAATGGCTGCGATTTCGGATTGGACAAGTTGTCGAGGCTGGCCATACTTATCGGTCAATGCAGCTAAAGCGGTGGTGTACGGCTGGTTGCTGTGCATGTAGGATTTGGCAAGTTTAAGTGCCTTGCCGTCCAATTTGTCAATCAGCACCTGGTATTTATACTGCTCGCTGAGGTGAGGGTGGACATTGACTAGGTTGTGCAGCGCCATCTTTAGCAGGGCGAACTCTCTCTCCTTGCCATTGGAGAATCTAGGAAGATTCGGCTTCGGTACACCAAGTGATGAGGCCATTATGAGGTCGGTGAGGTTTGGCGCTGCAATGACGCTGGGAGGTGACAAAGGACTCTGGTGCGGCAAAGCAGATGAGAAATTAGGCAATGACTGAGTCATTCCTGGCGGGAGTATCGTCCCCGGTGAGTAATGAGTCACATGACTACTGGTGTTGCAGGGATGTGCAACAGGCACAGGGGGATTCATGATTGGAGATGAGGAAAGGGACCATGTCATATTCCCTCCATATGGAGTCCGCTGTTGGCAGGTAGTTGTGACAGTGCAGTGGGGTGTTGCCATGGCAACGAGTGGCGGTGGTGCATTAATGATGCAGGTTGGCGCAGGGTACATCTGCTTGGATGCGCTGGTGATTTGGAACACCGGTACTTGGCCCATGCTCACTGGTCTCTGGAACGTACTGGTCATTGGATGTGGATGGTCAGTTGCCTGGGCACGGGTTTCTGCTGCAGCTTGGATCTGGGAGGTGATTGGTTGCTGGTCAGCAGTGGAATGGCTAGGTAAACTGATAGGTGAACCATCCTTTGGCTGGGATGAGGCTGGCAAAACATCTGCCCCATCAGATGAACTCAGAGACGTATTACTCAATGAAAGAGTTGGGTCAGCAATTGGCCGGGTAGAAGGGACCTCGCTGGTGTCAAGGACCTTCATGTCCACTTCTTGCATAAGGGTCTGAACTACTTCTGCATCACGCAATTCCTGCTCAGCTTGACGGAGTCGTCGTTGCTTGGTGAGGCGTGCAGTGAGAGTTTCACGCTCTCGGATCGCTCGTCGCTCAATTTCTTCCAGCTCTGAATGGGTTGCTTCAAGCTGCATACGTGCTGCTCTGGCTCGATCATCTCGCTCTTGGAGCTGCTTGTCGTACACTTCGTCTTCTTCGATCTGCTTCCGGAGTTCCTTGACATCGGAATGCTTTCGCATGGCATTAAGTCGGGCCACCTGGGAATCACTTAGTTGTGAATAGTTGGAACGGATTGACCGTGTCGAACGGTTCGAGTGGTGCGAACTCAGGGAAGGAGAACAGCTGCCGTTGATGGAAGAACCAAGGCCATTTTCGCTGGCAGACAGGTGTTCAGGCTCGGAGGGGATGGACATTGTTGGCTGCAGATCCATAGGTCGCTGGTTCGAATCCGGCTCGAAGGACCGTGAAAAAACGGACAAGGAGTCAGGTGTTTGGATCTCACCACCAGCTAGGATTATTATTGGTTTCTATGGATCTGCAGGATTCCCTTGGATTAGGTTGATTCCAAATGTGTGGTTAATGGATGTGTTCCAAGTGTGCTACGTGGTTTATCCCAAATGTGGTTCTATATAAGGAATAAGAACAGAAACAAATCTCTACTGTAAAAGGCGAATAAACACGGGTGTAATAAGGTCTTATAATTACATGTAAACAGCGGTAAGGTGAATAAAATACATGGAATTAACCAGTGTCTTGTCTAGTCAATGAATAACCAAATTGGGTAAGGACCTACATAAAACAGTCTCTTGTTTTAACACTGAACAAACTTTAGGTAAAGGTATAACAACTTAATGCATTGTTTAACGCGTATAAACTGGTTCAAACACTATATAAAGGACAATCACATGTTTAACTTCGGCGATAACGACATCAATCAACTGCCCTAGGAAAATCTCCAGAACTATCCCAAATATCACACTTACTTTAAAGATTCACGCACAGGAATAATCTTGGATAAATTGCGGTTAAGATAGGTTGGTTGTCTATCCCATCCGGTCTCTGAATTGGTGGAAATTTAGGCTTAAAAACAGAGTCTGGAAAATGGCAAATGATTAGGAACAAAATTGACATGGGAATGAACTGTTGTCTGGTGATTAGATACACAAACTATTGAGGGCGCTATTCAATGAGACCGTTGGATTGCTTTCCTTACTGGATTCACTAATAAATCAACAGAGGGCGCTATTTAAGTCCCCTGATCAGGAATGCTTTCTGACAATCCTTCTAATATGCCCAATACTTTGGCACCTGGTACAAACGACATGGATATTACCGAGCTGCACTCTCAACACTCGTGGGCTTCTTGTTATGCCATATAGTTGGCCTCTTCCTTACAGATAGGGCAGTTGATTGTCATTGAGCAAGCTTGTTTATAGCAAGATGACAGACACTTGGAGCAAAAATTATGCTGACAGGGTGTCTGTACAGATGGACACCCAAGTATACAGAGGCATATACCACAAGTGAACAGACTTTGCTCCCACTCATGGCCTAAAATGTCAAATTCTGTTGGAATCTCAATCTTTTCTTCAGTGTCCAACAACAAATGTTCAAATATATTTTCATCTGCAACTGTAAATGGAAGAGTTGTGGTGGTTCCAACAGTTTTTGGGCGACCAGATATTTTTGCTGACTTCGGTTTTCCTTCTGATTGTTTTGCAAATAAATTGCGAACAAAGCAAGAGCTAGTCCGTGAGTGTTTGGGCCAGTCCTCCTGTATTTTCTGTCTTTTACACAGTAAATCAACATCATATGTACGTGTACCAGCTCTGCAGTGCCTCAGTTTCCTTCCACATCTTTCACAAACGTGTGATGGGTGTTGATCTGTCCATGTATTTATACGGAATATTGTAAAAATCTCCTTTCTATACTCTCTTGTAGGCTGACTTGTGTTTCGTGTTTGCTGCAGACTAACCTTGATGCGATCAGAACATTTTCTACAAATTTTTCCAAGTGTTTCTGCGTGAAACTTAAAACTCATTTTTCATCTATAGGCAGTTTGTTAGACGTCTTACTTATGGGAAATATAATCAGACATACATGTATGCCAGAGTGAAGTTTGCAAATTAAAAAGCGCGCGCTATTTAGCCGGTAGCCGTGTCGGCATTCATTGGCTGTGGCTTGAAATTATACACGAGTCTATGGAAATCGATATATAGACGGATAGATCATTCTCCACAGACTCGTGTGTTAAATTTCAAGACGCAGCCAATGAATTCGGATACGGCCGTCCGTATTCACAGGTACCCGGCCGCCAACAGCGCGCTGAGCTTACGCAAAGCATGCACACCAACGACGCGCATGGCGCTTGGCGATGCACGCACGAAGCGTTACCGAACTTCTGTCGCGTGTTTTTGGTAACATTTAACGATGCCCAAAACCGACCCCAAAAAAATGTCCTGCAGATGCCTTTAACTAGGATTGATAGTGCATTTCTCAAACTATATAGATTAGTTCCAAAAAATACATTCTAAGCTTTTATTCATTTTTTACGCCTCTTTATAAACAAAGCTTAACCACGACGCGGAAAACTTTAGCGAAGTAAAAATCCCGTGGAAATCTTCGATTACGCATTACGCATGGCAATAAGTCTTCCCATTTATTAGCATTTCTTCCAAATTGTAATAAAATGTATAGATTTTAATAAAATGTCTTAGTTTGGGGGTGTTTCAAGATATTTGTTGTTGTTGCTCAGGGCTACTGGGCGCAGCCATATTGGCCCACGGTTTTAATGGACTCTTGAGGGCGCTATTGCCGTGCGGAAAACTTCATTTGTACACAGTCAGCATGCGCGGAACAGCCGTGACTGCACAACCCTATGGTGCGCAGCAAGTGAAATTGCTCCGCACTGCACAACCCTATGGTGCGGAGCACCAGAATTTGCTCCGCACTGCACAACCCTATGGTGCGGAGCAAGTGAATCGGCTCCGCACTGCACAACCCTATGGTGCGGAGCACGAGAATTTGCTCCGCACTGCACAACCATATGGCGGAAGGCTCCTCTCGGAGCTCCGCACTGCACAACCCTACGATGCGGAGCAAGTGGATCAGCTCCACACTGCACAACTATATGGCGGAGGGCTCCCCTCGGAGCTCCGCACTGCACAACCCTACGATGCGGAGCAAGTGGACCAGCTCCGCACTGCACAACTATATGGCGGAGGGCTCCCCTCGGAGCTCCGCGCTGCACGAACCTACGAGGCGGAGCAAGTGAGTCAGCTCCGCACTGCACAACTCTATGGTGCGGAGCACCAGAAATTGCTCCGCACTGCACAACCCTACGATGCGGAGGAAAAGAATCAGCTCCGCACTACACAACCCTATGGGGCGCCACCGCGGAGCGGGAACCCGGATGCAGGCATGCCAGCCTCGCAGCCAGCCACGCCAGCCTCGCAGCCAGCCACGCCAGCCTCGCAGCCAGCCACGAGGTCCGATCCATCACCGGCGCAACCGACGACCACAGGGCCAGAGAAGCAGGGGCCCCCCGGGGGAGGTCGACACCCGATGATGCTTCCAGATAAGTTTGACGGGGTTTCCTCGTGGTCGGATTACCTGATCCATTTTGAGAGCGTGGCCAGAGTAAACCAGTGGAGCGAGTCCGAGAAGGCAATGTTTCTGGGCTCCCATCTGAAGGGCTCGGCACGGGAAGCTCTGGCTGATATGGCACCGGAGGCTCGGACGGAGTACCTGTGACATCGAACAGCGTTTCGGAGTCACGGCCCAAGTTCCACTGCATCGGGCCCAGCTGTCGATGTGCACCAGACGTCGGGAAGAATCTATCAGTGGCCTAGGGCAGTCGATCAGGCGGTTGGTTTCCAAGAGCTACCCGAACCTCCCCACGCAAGCTCGGGAGGACCTGGCTGTGGATGCTTTCCGGAATGCATTAGGTGACGAGCAGCTGCAACGCCACGTTTTTTCGAGAAAGGCGACGACCTTGACCGAAGCAATCACCCTGGCAACGGAGATGGAAGCTTTCCTGGACTCCCAGGTACAGAACAGGAAGGGAAGACAAGGAACCAGGGAAGTGAGGTCGGTAGTGGAGCTAGCGCAACCTACACCAGACAGGAACACTGAGAGCACAGGCTACGCGCGTAGACCGCTCGACCGGTCGATGGTGGAGTGCTTTGGGTGCCACGAATTCGGGCACTTCCGGCGCGATTGTCCACGTAGGAAGCCGAGCCAGTGGACAGCCGGGGGAAGACCACCAGGACGGAACCAGACGACACCGAATGTGCCGCTGGGGAAAAACTACATTGCGGGGAAAGTTGTGTCGACGCCTGTCTGCTTCTTGCTGGACACGGGAGCTTCGGACCCAGGAAGCCAAACCTCCAGCCTCCGCCCCCGACTCTGAGGCAAGCGGATGGGAGCCCCATGCAGGTCCGGGGGAGGGCTACTTTTGAACTCCAGATCGGAGATCAGGTCTTAGGCCATGCCTGCATTGTGGCTAAAATTGAGCCGGATGTCATCCTTGGGATAGACTTCCTGTCGACATACCGTTGCCAGTGGCGGTGGGGGGACAACACAGTGTTGATCAATAGAAAGCCCGCGGCTTTAAGAGGCTACGAACAGCACCCATCGGTGGCAAGAGTTCATGTTGGACACAAGGTGATAACTCGAGGAGCGGTAAAGGAACTACAATGGATAGGGGTTCGGACGGTGTACCTAGGCGAGGCGGCGACGAGGTGGAGAAGATGTTGTCAGCCAGACGCAGCGGCTCCCCGCGAAGAGGAGGCCACCGGGACGGAGAGAGACCTACTGAACCAGGAGACGCGGCCGGCCAGAGAGGGCCCAGGAGATAAAGTGAAAACCGAGGACCTGGCGACGCGGCCGCCGCCGGGAAACCCCGAAGAGGACGCGGAAGCAGGAGACCGGGAGGCGCCCCGCCACGAGGGCGCGCCCCCGCAGCTGAGGGCGGTTCGGAACCCGCCCCTGGTAAGGACGCGGAAGCAGGAGACCGGAGGCGCCCCGACAGCAGGGCGCACCACAAACAGCGCAGAGCGGGCCGGAACCCGCCCCCTTATAAGGATGAGCAACGCCCAGTGCAGCCACTGCGACCGGCGGTTCACCCGCCCGTCGAACCTGAGGAGGCACCACCGAACAGCGTGCCCGGCGCTACACCCGACGATGCCGTTCGAGTGCCCGTTCGGTTGCGGGAGGAAGTTCTACCGGGAGGACGTTAGGCACCGCCACCTCCAGTATTGTCGCCGGTGACCAGAGAGGGTGGCGACCGTGACAGTGGACGACCAATTGGACGTGCACGCCAGCGACGACGAGCTGGACGGCGAGGACAGGGAGCGGAGGGGGCTTGGCGGCCATACGGAGCCGCCCCCTCGCGCTGTGGCACCCCAGCCGGGTTCCGCTCTGTCGGAGCCGCCAGCTCGTGGGGGGAATCGCACCCCACCGGAGCAACCCCCGGTCGCCGCGGCACCCCAGCCGGACGCACAGAGAGCCTCGACACCACCCCCTAGCTAATCAGACACTTTGTTTTGGAACTTTGTTGCCATGTTGTGTTCTTTTTCTAACAGTTGTTCTTTGTTTTTTGTTCTGCAGTTGCAATTGCCATGTGTTGTATGGAATCGTCTCCCCAACGGAACTGGGCGTCGCCGCCTGCTTTGGGGACAAGCAGGGTCCTCGAAGGGGGCGTGTAACGGCCGTCCCGATCCGCCGCTGGGGGCGCCAGCACCGTTTCACGGTGGGTCTAACACGTGCTGGTGGCGCTATCGCGGCTCCCCACGGAGCCGGGTGGTGTGAGCCCCTGCCGGAGGATCGGGATACCCGTTCCGCGTGGAGACGTTTCCTGAGCGCCATCTTTGTTCTTTGTTGTTGATGAGGAAAGATCGACCCAAATAAACGTGCGGTATTTTCTTGCTGATAATTGTCTTTTCCTGTGTGTAATTCTTGTTTGTGCCGAGTTTCTTAACAAGCAGGGAATATTCTTGTTACAATACCCCTGATGTCCCACTGCATTACCATTGCACACCATTCAAGTACCATACCTTACATTGAATACAATTGATTACCATACAATTTTCATTTGTTTTTATCTCACCATAGTATAATACCACTGGTGCACCATTGCACTGCCATATTGCACACCATTAATTCACTATACAATTACCATACGGAACCATTCAGTACAATTGATTACCATACTTTTTGTTATCATACACCAGTATACCACTGGTGCACCATTGCATTGCAATTGCACACCATTGATGTATAATATAATTACTTTACGCAACCATTCAAAAACAATTGATTACCATTGCACATCATTCGTACCATATATATAATTACCATAATAAACAACCGTTCAGTCCTTTTTATTTTACCATTGCATACCACTGAATAACCATTGCACACCAAACGTACAATTTCATTATCATTTACGCAACCACTCAGTACCACATCTTACCATTAAGTTATATTTAATATTACCATTGCATACCACTAAATAACCATTGTATTACCATTGCAAACCATACGTACAATATCGTTACCATACACAACCATTCAGTCCTATTTAATATTACCATTGCATACCACTGAATATCTCACAGTTCATCAAACACCGGGAAGTGGTAGATATGTATATAGCAGTACTTCCCCCATCCAGGCAAACTGACACAACTCAAAAACTCTTCGTCATCAGGTATAATATTAAATGAGCATACAATTTAATGTTTTCCATATTCAAACATTCATAACAAATCAGCCGATTCACCTATGATCGTGATTCCTGCGCCATATACGGTCATTAACAAAGGTATTTAACTGATTATCTCATAATGACGTCATCATGTGTCAGATTAAAGGTGCATACAAATATTTAAAAATGCGAGCTACAATCTTGATTCCTTTCCATATACGATTTATTTCTTCTTCTTATTTATTTCCTATTGACATAACGCATGGGCGTTGTCGGCACTTTTTGAGGTTGTTCCCAAACTTATTAAACAAACTTGGTCACATCAAAGACATAGTAGAAGAGGTGTGCACCCAACGATGGCGTCATCATGACGTCATCCGGTGTAGGTTTAAAGGGGCATGAAAATTAATGTTTCCATATATTCAAAAATTCATAAAAAATCAACCGTTTGACCTACGATCTTGATTCCTTCGGCATATACGATCATTAATAAAGGTCTTTCAGATGCCCACATGCCTTGACATTTGACATCATTCCCTATTGCCATTTGAAACTGGTAAGAGGTATTTGGATGGGGTCAATAGTGTTTGAGTTCGACAAGGGTGGGGTATCAAAAAATATCGCCATGACCTTTGACCTTGCTCACTTCCGGTAGAAACCGGAAGTACATTTAAATGAACCTATTTTGTAAAAGTGGTGAAAGCTGCCGAGATGCGGTTGGTAGTGTCAGTGTCTCAGATAAATAGGGTTTCCAAAAATGTAAGTTTCTACGTCATTCCATAAAAGGGCGCCCTCTAGCGGCGAAATTAAAAAGTCTTAAAATGACCCTTTGATAGCAGTGTTTGCGCAAATTAGCCCAATAGTGTGATTATAAAGTGCGTCGACCACTGAAACATGTCTGTGTTTAAAAAAAAATTATTACGTCATCAATCCTTTAAAGGTAACACATTAAAGGTAAACATTTGTTTAATTAAATACTTTATATGCTAACATCTAATTTTGCAAGCTATAAGCATGCTAATTTTTGAAGTTACAAAAATTCGAAAAAGCCCTAAGCTCTATTCATAGAACAGACGTAGCACTCGTTATCTTTAAAACTGTATGCACAGTGCTGTTTTATACTGTGCTCGAGCGGGTAGCACATGCAGTCCCTCGATAGGTCAATATTATTACTGTACATCGAAAAGCTTCGTGCAAAGTACACTGTTATACACTGACATGTACCACATACGTTTTTTGGCCTGCCAGGTTGGAGCTCCGTACTTTACACACACACCCACAAAAAAAAAACCATTGTGCGATATCCCGGAAAGATTCATTTAATTTATATCAAAATAAGCAACCTGGAGTCGATTTCACTAAAGCTTACGATTATTCGTAACTCGAGATGCGATGGGTTACCATCGTTGCCATGGCAGATATGCATCGGTACACCCATGGCAACGATGGTGGTTGTTTTTGCCATCTTTGGAAGACGATAAGAACTCTGGCTCCCTGATTGCCACTCTTGATAGATTCTTTGCTACGCGTTATAATCAAGAGAATTTGTACAATTTTGTACCTGGGTCATTCTTCAGTAAGTGTCTATTTTTGGCCTTAAGAAATCGTGAAAAAACAGTTTTTAAAATTTTGATTATTTTGAGTGGAACATGATCATTAAGGTACACAACAACTATAATTAACGTTCGGCAGTGAACAGAGGGCTTTGAACAGAATATAACGCAATCTATTGTCCTCATTTTATTGAGGACAATTATTGGCAAATGAAAATTCCAAAAAAAATCAGACATGACGCTTCAAAATATCGTGACGAAGATGACCCAAAATGCCAAAAAATCATTTCCGTCACGGCAAAAAGTGATGGAACTGACTGTGACGGATATGACTAAATAAACCATGAAACTTTTATAACACCATCCATAGTCTGTTTGAAGCCCAAATACCACAGAAGCTTGGAAGTTTGCACTATTCTGATCGTTTTCATGAATACTTTTAAATATTAAAAACACAAAAATGATGTGTTATAAAGCGTTCGGAGATGACGTTGAATAAAGGTACACTATTGTAATTTTTTGAGAAAGTCTACAATTCCTTGGCTATTACGGATTGCAGTTTTCTTTAACACAATGTCAATTATTTCATGCTCTATAGGCTCTGAGGTTTCCGATGGACTAATGCAAGTCTTGTTCATGGTCAGTTCTCTCTCAAATATGATGCTCCAAAATATTGTGACGGAGATGACAAAAAATCCAGGGACACGATTTTTTTTACTCTTAAAATGTCGGATTTCATGCAAATATGGTTTATTGATGTAATTTTAAATTTTGAATTTGGAGGAGACCAATTATACTTGGCTTCTGGTAGTATAATTATCTTTTTAAGCTGCTTATTTTAAAAATTATGGCAATGGGGACATTTTGAGAGACACCACCAGGTTCATCGTAAAAAATAAGCACCCTGTCGATTGTTTTCAATAATGTGTACCACTGCATATAATCAGAAATATGTTAAAGATTATTTTACCGCTTAAAAATAAAATTTTCATCGTATAGTTTTTGAGATGTAGCATCTCAAAGTGTCGGGACACGAAAATAGACACTTACTGAAGAATGACCCACCTACAATTTTAGTTGGTGACTAAGTGTCACTTCAAAACTGTCCGATTAGATGTTTTTACTGCATGCAAAAAAACGAAACCAATGCAGTTGGCCGTCCAAAGTCGTGTACGTACGCGAGGAATAACAATTTAAATGATGCCACTGTGTTCTACACGCGTTCTACGCAAGACTTAAAAACGCGCAAAACAAAAAGCTCTCACGTGCTCTGTGATTGCACGCCGCTGTGACTGCACGCCACATTTAACGCGCGCGCTTACACTACGCAGAACGGACACAGAGACTTAAAAACATAATTCAGCACAGCAAACAGCCTAAGAGTAAATATGGAAATATGCCTAATAGAACGCATCACCTTACGATAGGTTTGGTAAAATCCACCGCAGCACCTATCGTAGCCATGATCCATCGCAGCCCTACGATCCATCGCAAGCCTTATTTTGGACCTTAAGAGTTTGGTGAAATCGACCCCAGGGATGGTTATTCAGTCCTTGTAATACACATACGGGGCTAAAAGTACATAAGTGCATTTTTCAAATCCAATGAGAAACTGAAGATGTGCATCCCAACTGGCCTAAACACTCGGATGATTGCAGGATATGTGAACTATTTCAAAACCAGTGCAAAGGAGGTAGGCCAATCAAAAAGAAGAGAGGAAGACCCCAATCCACAAATCAAAATCTGGAAAAGCAATTCGGCATTGTTGCAAAGGAGCTCATTCAAAGGCCCCTGACAGCCCCAATTACTGAGGAAATGGAACGAGATGCTGCCCATGTGCTGAAATTCAAGATGCACCAGACAGGGGGAATTTTGACAGAGCTGACAATGGGTACACGGGTACACTTCACCAATTTTACATTTTATTCTTGTGCAATGTTGCAGGACAAATTTATTAACAACCATTTATTAAAATACTGTACATAAAACAAGTTTGAATCTCTAGTAACGGCACCCTCATTTTAACAAATCAACAGTTTTTTTCAATCTTTTTGGGTTTTTTTCTGATCACAGTTCATGTTAATGTTATCATTTGTAAAGGCCCATGGACCAGCATGTGATAAAGGGGATTGCCTATGAAAACATTTTTTGTTTGGAATATTGATAACACAAATTTCCTGTTTATAACGAGGGAATTAATTTTGTTACAAAGATTGTTCGACTACATGTATTGTGCTTGCTCATTTTCCAGTCACTGCAAACTGTATGTGTGCCTTGTGCAAGGGTTGGAAGCACAGAGGCATCATCATCAACTCAGCGACGACGCTGTCAGATCCTCAAGCAGGCAAGTGAGGTCATCGGTGCCCCAGCACATCAAACGAAGGGTCTGGCAATGAAGGCCCAACTTGGAATACTGTAAAAACAAGGCGCATGTGCATTATGGCCCCATCCGCCCACCCTTTGCATGAAAAAGTCCACCTGATACATGAGTATTTATCATAATGGTATTATGTCCATTTTTTTTTAGTTCAACACAGAGTTTGAAATGTGGGAGCAATCTGCTTTTCAAGTAGAAACCATTCTATGCTGAGAAAATCTTGAAAGTGGCTGAAGCAATGGAAAAAAACTCTTTAGGTGGCCTGGGAATTACTTCTGGTCGTGTCCATGCAGAGCTCATTCCGTACTGGAAAGTAAACCAATCACTTGAGTGCCTAACGCGGTTCAAAGTAGGTATTTTAGTGTTTGATTCAGAAACCATTTTGTAAGTAGAAATAAACACTAGACCATACGTCAAGCTGGGTCACTGTGTATCCATTTTTCATAACAGAATGACACATATATACGTGGGAGAGCCCTCTTGATGCTTTTATGAGATTGTTTTCCAATTCATGTCATGTTTGTACAATGTATATACTATACATGCATGCATGTACCTATCTCGTCAGTGCATGGTATTTTTTCTATTTTTTTTTTTGCAGAGCACCAAATCGATGTTGAGACATTATGTCTGCTGGATGAGTCATCATTACAGAACTTATTCCACAGATTGGGATCAGGCTCAAATTCCTGCGTGGCTGGAGAAAACAAGTAAGATAAACTCAGATACAATGGTTATTCAGTGGTATGCAATGGTAATATTGCAAAGGACTGAATTGCAAGCAGTGGTATTCAATGGTTGCGTATGGTATGATATTGTACGTATGGTATGCAATTGTAATACAATGGTTATTCGGTGGTATGCATTGGTAATATTAAATAGGACTGAATGGTAAGAGGTGGTACTGAATGGTTGCGTATGGTAATACAATTGTACGTATGGTATGCAATTGTATGGTGCAGGTAAAAACTTTTGATTACTTAATTAGCTCCTTGATGAGTATCATAACATGTAGGTTCAGGATTTATACTAAGAAAGTATTGAGCCAAATTTCACATAAAAATTTTCAGTTGTTTAGGCCTACGTTACTGTAAAATTTGTCATAATGTCACATGCAGTTAGAAATTAAATATTTAAAAAGTTTATCCTGAAAACTAAGTTTAAAGGCAAGTTTTATTTCCCTTTGCGAATTCTAAACTGTTCATTTTTAGTTTGTTTTGTTCACATTTGGGATGGAAATCCGATGTTTACTCGACAACTGATATACATATATTAATCATCAAAGGCAGAAATTAGAGCACAAAATTTAAGATAAGTTAAAGGCAGTATACATCATTGGTAATTCGAAAATCAGAAATTTTCACAGATTTACGCCTAACTTACACAATATAAACATGATGACCGTAGAAAACTTCCCCTGAAATGATTTGGTCTAAAGTGTTATAGTCTTTGAGAAATGAGCAAAAGAAATAGTTTTTGTCTCATGAGACAAAAAGCCGTTTTTTAAAAACATTTCGTTGAATGCTGCCCTCACACGACCGATAATAGCGATGGAATTACAACCTCGTCCTCTGCAACACAACGATTTCTACCACCCTCGGGACAAGGTTTCAGGTTGTAACTCTGGAAATGGCCCTTTTCTATATCTGAACTTGGGCTGAGGCTGCGGCTCTATTTGGCCATACACCTTTTTGCAAATATCCTCTGCAACAGTACTGCAATGTGGGAATGATAGTTATTCAACAACCTTTGCCCAGTGTAACTCTGTATTTTGTCCAAGTTCACTCAAGCAGTATTTGCGAAAAAGTTCCAGTTTTAGCCCGAGCCTCAACCTCGGTCAAAGTCGAGATTCGCGAATGGTATGCATGCACGCGCGTCTTTGCTGGTTTGGTTCATCACGCATTGTTCACGTACGTACGTGTTTGTACAACGCGAGGTTGTTTTATTCTGAGTTAAAAGCTGTCTCCACATGTCCAATGCGAATCTAGCCAGAATGTTTAATCTGGATATGCATGATAAGTAAGTATATTAAAAGTAGCCTAGCAGGCCTAGGCTAGTCCTATTTTATAATTTAGAAAGAATTCCATTTACTACTGGTCTCCACTTATATTGAAAGATTTACCTGTTTACAGTCAATTCGACCGTTTGCCTGCCAACTCGACCGTCGTACCAACTCGACCGTCGTACCAACTCGACTTCACAGTCGAGTCGGTATTTTTTTAGTTTATGCCACAACTCGAATTTAAGGAAAATAATTATTGGAATTGATAGCTTTGACAATTTTAGAATAAGTTGCATTTCCGTCGCAAAAGCTTAGTTTTAGAGAAAAATCACGGGAAAAATATTGCATATGATTGCCCGCAAAGCGGCCGGCCATAAACCAAACGGATCATCACGCGCACGCCTAGCCCTAAAGTTAGGGCTGTAAATTGCTCGCTTTTCAAATCTGACTTATACAGTCGCAAATCACAGCGCCCCTAAGGCAGGGTAGTACGACAATACTCAGTCTGAAACTGCTCAAATCTGACAAAGTTCTACTACAAATATCGTCCGAAGCACATCAGACCGAGCACTTTCACATACACCATTGTAATCCTGAGAGTCTAGTGTTTCATAAAATAACAGTAACGCTTACGGAATCGTAAATTTGGCCATCTACGATGTCTGGAAACATTGGACAAATTTCGGACAATGTTCTGAGCCGCATTCCCTGGGTGACGCCATCTTAGCTGATATGCTGGACGCGTGGTGGCGCTTCTCGGTCAAGGAGCCCGGCTGTGCAATATGCATAATTCATATTGACGTCCGTGTGTTTATCCCAGCTGGCAATACGTCACTCGCACAGTTCGATAACTAGTAGACTGGTTCCCGTCCACATATTCCACACAGGAGAATATAATATATATTTTCGCAATAAGCGAACCAATCTATAGGGATCGGGAACCAATCTAGATAACTAGCTGCACTGCGCGCGTGACGTACTTGCCAGCTGGGATAAACACGCGCGAGTCTCGCTGCAGAGCCATGGTGGAGTGCGGACGTGCCTGCGATGACTGTTGCTCTTTTGCGTAATGCGATTGCGAATTACCGGTGAGATCAATCCAAAACCTATCTACACTGTAATATTTGTTCATGTTACTATATTTATACTGACTACTGACACTGTCTGACTGTATCAACTTAGAAACAAAAAATCAATCCTGGACACACCAACTAGAACTCATGTCGGACTCGGAAGAGGAAGACATGTCATGGGACAATTTGACCCCAAAACAGCTAAAAAGCCAGAAATACGATGGGCAACATACACGTAGATCGTCCTTAGAAAGATTAATTAGCCAGGCCCAAAACGAAAGTGAAGATAATGTAAATACACCCAACGCAAACAAAAGTAGGAAGAGAACTAAATCACAGGACCATAATAATTCAAATTCAGACTCGGATAATCCCACACAGTACAACAGACAACAAAAACGTCGTAATGTAAACGCTCAGGCATATGTACCAAAACCCAACCCTACAATAGTAGTCATCAAGTCACCAGACATAAGACTAGCACAAGTAAATCCAATAAAGCTGGCTAAGGCGCTCAACTCAATAGGACAAAACATAATAAAAGACGTGACAAAGAACAGCCAAGGTGGCATTAGTGTAAAATGCTACACTAGTGCACAAGCACAGAAACTGAAAGGCCTAACACAATTGGGTCAGTGGAGTGTAACAACAGAATTCACAAAATCTGAAATGCAATGTAAAGGAGTCGTCTCAGGAATACCTTTAGAGCTAAAAGACGAAGAACTTGTAGAAGAATGTGGAAAAGATGGTGTAATAGAAGCCCGCAGACTAACGTACAAAAGAAATGGTGAAACAGGCAAAAGTTATTCGGTATGTCTAACCTTTAACAATCCTAATCTTCCTGGAAAAATCCAAATTGGGTATGAAAGATTCGAGGTCAAGCCATATATTCCGCCAGTCATAAGGTGTTTTAATTGCCAACGGTTAGGACACACGGCCACAAACTGCAGAAGCAAAACTAGATGTGTGAGATGTGGTCAAGAACATAGCTTTGAAGAATGCCCAAACAAGGACCAAGTAAAATGTTGCAGATGCGGAAATAAACATTCATCGGCATATGGAGGGTGCAATACAATCAAAGAAGAAAGAAAAATCCAAGAAATCGGAGTAACGTATAAGCTGTCATATGCCGATGCAGCCAAATCTGTACGAACCGATATAGTAATACAGGCAAACAGAACACAGAGAACACCTGACCAAACACACTTAATACCCAAAACCACAAAACCATGGACAACACAAAACACACTACAAAGTCAACGCACCATCAGAAGTGAAGGACAGACAGTTGTTAATGCACCAAACAAGGTAGACACATCAACACAAACAGAAGAAAATGTTGAATGTCAAACTGAAACATCAAGTCATCAACTAATCGAAAACAAACAATCTCTAATAGAGATACTTGTTGGTGCACTACAAATATGGGAAAATACCAAAAATCAGGAACACAGAATCACTGAAATTAAAACACTTGTTGAACACTTGACCCACTCAACAATAACACGACAAACAAGAGACAAATCCAAACGATCCATATCTCCAAAAGGAGCTAGTGGACGAAACACACAAACAAAGACCCAAACAAAGCCAAAACAGAAAGAAAACACTCAAGGCAAAACACAACAAGACAAACCACAACAAGACAAACCTAGTACGTCCACTCAAAAGACGTCATCTAAGGAAAACACTCAAGGCAAAACACAACAAGACAAACCTAGTACGTCCACTCAAAAGACGTCATCTAAGGAAAACATTCAAGGCAAAACACAACAAGACAAACCTAGTACGTCCACTCAAAAGACGTCATCTAAGGAAAAAAACACTACACAGGCATGAACTTTCTGCTCATGATCATCATACTACAATGGAACGCCCAATCTATAATAGCTCATGGACAAGAACTAAAACATGCAATAAACAACTGGGAAGAGAAACCTGACATTATATGTCTACAAGAAACCTGGCTAAATGAACATAGAAATTTTACAATTCCTGGATACAACACTTATAGATGTGATAGGAAAACGGACACCCAAAATAAAGGGGGAGGATGTGCCATTTATGCAAAAAAAGGTCTAGCGATAAACTCCATACATAATAAAAATACCTCCATCCAACATCAAATAATTGATTTATACATTAAAGACAAAAGCACATTAAGATTAATCAATATTTATAATCCATGTCTAAAAATCTCGGACAATTACTTTAACGAAATTAAACAATATATAACAAAAAATACTATAATATGTGGTGACTTCAATAGTTACAATACCTTATGGGGAAGCAAAAAAACGGACAACAACGGTCAGAAAGTAGAAGAATTAATTGTAGACCACAATTTAGTCTGCCTTAATAATGGAGAAGGGACAAGAGTTAACCCATCAAATGGCTCAGTTTCCTGCATTGATATTACTATGACAACATCTAACATATCAACAGGATGCAACTGGCATCTTATTGATAACACATGGGGTAGCGACCATCACCCAATAGTAATAAAATTAAATCAGAATTATATATTCACTCCTTTTCAACCCATATTTAAATGGCAAACAAAAAAAGCTGACTGGCAAAAATTTGAAGACGCTTGTGACTCTTTAATTATAGAACCTGACCAAACCAAAAATTCTAATGAAGTTTATGATACTTTCATAAAACAACTTAACAAAGCTATAGAAAGTTCAATCCCCAAAAGCAACATTATGAACGCAAAAAAAGCTCCCACATCCTGGTGGAATGAAGAATGTGACCAAGTTATAAAATACAGAAAAGAGACATTAAAAAACCTCAAAAAAACAATGCACCCAAATGACCTCATTGAGTATAAACGTGCATGTGCGATAGCTAGGAAAACAATAAAAAGTGCTAAAAGAAACGACTGGAGAAAGTTTTGTGACACTATAAATAAACAAACTCCAAGTAAAAAAATATGGAATAAAATTAACTGCATTAATAAAACTCAAACTAAAATAAGTATACCTATTATTAAAGACAAAGATACAAACTATATATCAGATAAAGAGAAGGCAGATTGCCTTGCAAATAATTTTGCTGATGTAAGCAGTAACAATAATTACACAGATAACTTTAAAGATATAAAATTAGATACTGAGAATAACCTAAAAATTCCTGATGATAACTCTAATATTATTAATAGTCCTTTTAACATTGTTGAACTTGAAGATGCCATAAACTCGGGAAAAAATACCTCCCCTGGTAAAGATGGCATAACAAATAATATACTAAAACATATCCCCATAAAAGCTAAAGAATTCCTTCTAATAATTTATAATATAATTTGGCAAACTTCACAAATACCTTGGAAATGGAAAGAAGCAATTCTTGTCCCAATACTCAAACCAGGCAAAAACTCAACAGAACCTAAATCATACAGACCTATAGCTCTCACTTCAACTATTTGTAAAATCATGGAGAAAATGATAAACAAAAGACTTATTTGGTACTTTGAAAAACATAACCTCTTTTGTGATCAACAAAGTGGCTTCCGAAAAGGACGAAGCACTAATGATCACATAATTCATCTTGAAAACAGTATCAACAAAGCTTTTGCTAACAAAGAAAGCACATTGGCAGTATTTTTAGACCTAGAAAAGGCCTATGACATGACTTGGTCAAAAGGCATTATCATAAAACTAATCAATCTTGGAATTCATGGACGAATTACCAAGTGGATTAATAACTTTCTATCAAATCGGACGATTCAAGTCAGAATAAATGGAACTTTGTCAGACACTCATAAGATGGAAAATGGTATACCTCAAGGAAGTGCTATCAGCCCAACACTATTCAACATTGCCGTAAATGATCTCCATAAATGTACACAAAACATTAACATATCACAATATGCAGATGATATTGCTATATGGAAATCAAATAGAAACATAAAATACATAACTAAACAAATTCAAGATAATCTTAATAGTATTAATTCCTGGTGTAGTAAATGGGGATTTAAAATATCTCCGACAAAAACAGTCGCCATACTTTTCACAAGAAAAATCAAAGCTCAACCGAACTTAAAAATCAAAACATCAATATCAACTTCCAAACCTCTGCTAAATTTCTTGGGGTTATTTTTGACAACAAACTCACCTGGAAAGAACATATTGATTATATTGTCAACCGCTGTAAAAATAAACTCAATATCCTTAGATGTATAAGTGGAATAGACTGGGGCGCAGACTGTAAAATTCTTTTACAATTATACAAAGCACTTATAAAGCCCATATTAGAATATGCTTGTGAAGCCTTTAACTCCGCTGCAGTCAGTCACAAGCAAAAATTAGACAGCATACAATACCAGGCTCTGAAAATATGTACAGGAGCTCTTTACGGTACAGCTCTGAATAAATTACAAATAGAATGTGGTGATCCCCCACTACATTTGAGACGATCACTTTTAAGCAACCTCTACTTAATTAAAATAAACATTCATAACTCGCACCCAAATTTCCATCTTCAACTTGACAATTGGCAGAAACACTACTTCAAAGAAAAATGGGATAACAAATTAGAACACACACCCTTTGAAGCACGAAGTGACATAAATAATATAAGTATCTTTCCACAAAATGATCCTTTTCCTTATTGGCTATATATAATACCCACCATATCTAGTGAAATATATAATCAAATATGCTACTTAACTGATAATACAGAGAAAGCAGCTATTGCAACAGGAATTATAAATAGTACCTGGAAAGACTACCTACATATATACACTGATGGCTCTCTTGATCCAAAAACAAACACAGTTGCTTGTGGTTTTGTTATACCCAAGATCAACTACAAAAAAAGCAAAAAACTTAATAACGGAACTTCTATTCTTTCTGCAGAACTATTTGCAATACTATTAGCTGTCGAATGGATACAAGACGTACAACCACCCTGTGTCTGCATTTTCAGCGACTGTCTTAGTGCCATAAAAATCATTCAGCAACCTATAACAAACAATAAAATAGTTGCTGATATAAAACATACCCTCCTTAGTATTAACAACGAACCGATCATTGTAGTTTTTGAATGGGTCCCTGGTCATTGTGGCATCAAAGGAAATGAAAAAGCTGACCAAATTGCCAAAGATGCAACAACTAAAAAACAAATAGACTGCACACTTCCGCTCACCCTTCCAGAAATAAAATTTATACTTAAAAATCAGTTAAAAGAACAGTGGCAAAAAGAATGGGAAAAATCAAACTCAATACTAAAAACACTCCAACCAGCAGTATCTCTACATATGAATACATGGAATATTCCACGATGGCAAGAAATAATAATTCACCGACTTAGATTAGACACGTATCAATGCCTCAATAATTTTAAATATAAAATAGGCCAACATCCCAATGGTTTATGTGATATATGTAAACAACAGGACAATGTAAAACATATTCTAACAACTTGTGCAAAATATACTTCTAATAGACTCAGCCTACAAAAATCATTACAATATAATGACAAACACATGACTGTCAAAAATCTACTTGGTAATAAAGATAATTTTAAAGACATTCTTAACTTTATAATAAACAGTAATTTAAAACCATAAAATGTATCACATTTGAATCACCTTCATGCAGGAGCAGCTGCTCGCATTACGCGAGACATGGTGTATACCTCTGTTCCTGTTTGGGGGCTCCATCTATCACTCGGATTGATCTTTAAGAGTAAATGCGCAGGAAGCGAACTATATCAAAAGCACGTTCGTATCTCTTACGGTCAAGCGAAAATAGGCCAAAAGGCTTATATTTTTTGGTGATTTCACCAACTTTTGATGGCACAAAGGGCACTTAGTTTGCCGAAAGTGCCAAAAACCCATCAACAACAACAACATAAACACGCGCAACGTCAATATGGATTATGCATATTGCACAGTTAGCCGGGCTCCTGTACGTCTCATGATCGAGAAACGGCAGCATATCAGCTAAGATGGCGTCACCCAGGGAATGCGGCTCAGAACATTGTCCGAAATTTGTCCAATGTTTCCAGACATCGTAGATGGCCAAATTGACGATTCCGTAAGCGTTACTGTTATTTTATGAAACACTAGACTCTCAGGATTACAATGGTGTATGTGAAAGTGCTCGGTCTGATGTGCTTCGGACGATATTTGTACAGTGTAGTAGAACTCTGTCAGATTTGAGCAGTTTAAGACTGAGTATTGTCGTACTACCCTGCCTTAGGGCTGTGATTTGCGACTGTATAAGTCAGATTTGAAAAGCGAGCAATTTACAGTCCTAACTTTAGGGTTAGCGCACGCCCTATTTCTTTACACACTGCTCGGCCGGCAGCAGTTTCACACACTTTTGTATGGAGGCGGGCGTGACAAAAACACAGAATTTTCATGGAAACGCAACATTTGCGACGGAAATGCCAATGGAAAAGGTATTTTAAAATCGTCCAAGTTATCGATTCCAATAATTATTTTCCTTAAATTCGAGTCGTGGCATAAACTTAAAAAAATAACTCGACCGTTTGCCAACTGGAGCGTTGATAAGAATTTAGTACCGGCAAAAGTGGCACTAAAACTCTTGCCAAAAGTCTGAATGTCCCGACAAAATGTCCCGGTAAATTCCTGACAAAGGTCGCTGCAAGTTGTCCCGGGTACGATTTGTCCTGTTTCCTGCGAATTCCACATTGGCAGGGGGCTTCCCAAGGCTGCGGAACTCTGTCTTCCGCATCATGGGTGAACAATTATATTTTCTACCGGAAATAGTAGCCTTGAATAGCCCTCATGCGCCAAAATATGAAGCACCCGAATCTTGAGTTTTCCTTGCGACATTGTATGCTTCTATCAGTATCAGTTATATCGCCCTATATCATGATGCAGTGATTTAGTGTGTGTACAGGTACAAGGTACAGTGTTAAACAAATATGCATGTTAAACAAATATGCATGTAGTATTACAAACCAGTACTTTTGTTTCATGTATTTTGTTGTCTTACCCAAGGTATAAAGTAATGAAAGTAACGGCAAATAAAATACATTTTGATATTGTTTCTGAACTTGCATATTTAGCCCTGGCAAGGAGGAAGTTGAGCCACACGTCTGAGGCATTTAAATTTGGCTGTTGAAAAATGGAACTGTCATATTGTAAAAATAACATTTAGGGTATTCTGACTGTAATAATATGTCAACTCATTCTGTTTTGGGGCAGAATGGTTTGTGACTGGTTTGTGACCGTGGCTCTAACCTCCAAATCGATGTCTTTCTGAAAAACATGGGACAAGGCAAAGTTGGAATCTTGCATGGTTTAACTTTTTGCTAACATGTTTTACTGTGCATTTAGGAGTTCTTCACCAAGCATTCCAGGACTAAGTTCATCTGCAGGACTAAAATTTGCCACATCCACCCCTGCACATCTATCCGGTGTAGCTCCCAGGTAAGACTATGAGTTGAAGAAAATCAGATAATGCCTTTTCTAAGTAAACACTTAAAGGCGGTATACATGATTGGTAAACCATTACAAATAGTTGTATCCCTCTGTGTCGTTATTAGATATTCATGATAAAAACCAACCTAAGCAAAAATAAGCTCTGTACTTCGTCTAACTTTTGAGAAAACTGTCAAAAAAGGGTTAACCGTCCCCAAAACCACTTCGCCCTGAACTACATGTACTTCATCCTAAACCACGGCCTGCACTCCTGATTGTCTGTGCACGAAGTTGTTTTGGGGCAGACATAAGGAAAACAGATTAAGAATCATTGGTTATTTTCTAACAAGTCTACATGTTCACATTGCACTATGCACCTTTTTGGTTGGTGAATGCATAATTTAAATTAATTGAGTGGGATTGTGCTACAGTGATTGAAACACATAGCTGACAACAGTTCATTAAAAATTTATGGGTTTTTTCTTTGTAGTCCCATGATAGGTGTATCGCCTTTGAGAGCCAACAACATGGAGGAGAAATGGCCCACTCTACTGACAGGTATTGTCTTGTCTGTATTGTATCATGTTTATTCCAGTTTTGCTTATGGGTGCATGTACATGTAGTTTGTATGTGGGCATGTTCCATATTTGCTGAATTGGGCATGAGCACGTGCCAAGCTAAAAAGGGTTTAAAACTGTCCAGTCTTTGTCTAAAAAAACTGTCTGATGTATATTTGTGTTTCGTAGGCTTTTATCGAGCACTTGGACCTCTAACTATATTTGAGAAAATTATATGAGGTATGCTTCAGCCAAGCTCTCTCGTTCTTTTAGCATTTGCCAAAGCTCAGTATTTCCAAATATATTGTTCCCTTACAGCTCAGGGATGTCTGGAGTGGAACCCTTCCGCGAAAAAAAGACATCTGCCAGGTATGTAACTCAAAGGGCAAACTGTATTTAGGATTGTTATAAAGAGTAGAATGCATGTGCTATGCATTTCATTCCAAGTCAGTGAACACATTGCAAAATTTGTCAGAGACACATCAGTCATTAGTGAATGCCGCAAAAAAATACAGGAATGTATGAGTGAATTTACCCCACATCCACTTTGCACCACATCCACTTTGCACCATTGCTAATATGCCCATCACTTCTTCACCCCCATCATCACTTTGCCACCTTGCCGAAACAAAATCTGCAATCGGGCCCTTACAAAGGCCAATTTAATCAGGATGTAAGGTACTTGCAATCCTTAACCCCGAGATGCCCGGGGGCCACTACTGTTTTTCCGCCCCGGGTTAAGACAAAATAAGACCGTTACCCCGGGGTTGGTAAACCCTGCCAGTGACCAGGATTCAGGAGGGCAATCTCGGGGTTAACGGCCAAAACCCCAGGGTTAGCATTGTAGAGGGAAACCAGGGGTAACATGTAAGGGTTCACAGGCAATTTCGGGGTTAGCGCGTGCTGCGCTGGCGTACATCATATAGTTACGCACGTGAATATTGTTGCTCTCCCAACAAAGGCATGGCTTCTAAAGCACCGCAAAGCTAAATTTATTAAGAAAAAAAAATTTTTTTTAAATAAAGAAGAAAAGCTCTTCATCCAGGCACGGTCGATAGACAAGTTCAGTAACAACTCGATGGGACTACTCGAAAATCCGAATTCAAGATGTATCATGCAGATTTTTGTTCCTCCAATTTGTATACAGATACGAAAATGGTTTTTGCACCCCTATGGGGTGTGTGCCCGCGCCTGCGCTAACCCACGGCAAGCTTATATGTGTATACCGTACACGTAATACAAACAGACTGTTCAAAACAGTCCCAAGAATCACCTGCTACGAGGGTTAATAAGTGAATTTTCCCGTACCTTTCAGGAGAAATGGAGGGGCCTACTCCACCATGTGTGTGGAAAACATGAATGGGCGTTGGGTGGGTCTGTTGGGTTAGGTCAGTGTGAGCATGAGCCACTGGAAAAACCCCGGGAAGACTACCTGACACCAGGAGAAGCTCCCCATTCAGCACTGATGTCTATCACCATGGACAAGCGGTTCTTGAACAACATGGAGTACTATGTCAATTTCCGGTATGATGCCTATTTTGTTTGCGCAATTTTTCTGCATCTTTCTTACAGCATAATATATAATTTTCATAATGCAACATAACTCTTCTAATGCAAACTGGCCACTAATTGATCACGTTCACAGATGCCATCTTCGTAGGAAAAATGCTACTGCGTATTAAACGCCATCAAGTACGCGCACGCACACCCTGAAAATTGTTCCAAACATGCGTGCGTGTTGCTCGAAATTTGTTGGAAACACGGCGCAACCGAAGCGCGTCACCAAAAATTACGCTGAAAATCCTGATGCCATGACATCTTGTAGGAAGTGACGTCATTTGAACGTGATCAATTGCAAACTTCATATCGATGGAACACTGATAATACGAGGTCCTTGGAAATAATCTTGTATTATAAGTCTTGAAAACAAAAGACTTTGGACTTAAACTTTTGCTTGTTATATATAGGCATTACTTTGTATTAACAGTGCTCTAATTATCAGTGTTTGACTGTATAATCTCTTTTCCTTTACACAATAACAGTACATGAACATATGCTTACAAAATCTTTGCTGTGCATCTTCGCCTCATGGAGCCAATGACACGCGCATGAAAGTCTTGTGGGATGTCATTCCACACCTGGACAAGATCTCTACCAAGCTGTTGCAGGTTTGTTGGCTGCTGAGGAAGATGACATAATCGGCGCTCCATCTCATCCCAAACATGCTCAATGGCCTGATGACGGTCAGCTAAGGACAGACGCGGCATGACGTTTTGAGTACTGGACACAATCTTGCAAAATGTTCTTCTGGCATTTGGGTAGTCCTTTTATACGGCTTGCTAACGAGACCTGAACTTTATGGAATTCTGTTACATAACAACCTGTAGGACCCCTATTGTGAAATCAACACCCAGGCATGCCTAAGTCCTGCACTATGCCATGAGCAGGTTTTGAGTGCATAACCTTTTTCTAACAATGTCAGAGAATATTGTCTGTGAATTTGGTGTTTATTTTCTACCTTCTTGAAAAAATACAGCAATTTTTACCATGCACAGTTTCTTTTGTTGGAGAGTATATATATGGTATATATATGTTATAACATGGGAAATTCTGGGTGTCCGTACAGGGTTACAGTAAACTCTCATTATAGCTTTCTTCAAGGGACCGAAATAATTTGAGCTTTACATCCAGAGAGTGCTATAACCAATGCATACACGATGCGGAGAATAATGGCAGGGCGCTTTATATCAAGAAGAGCTTTATATCAGGGGTGTTGTGACAAGAGTTTACTGTGTTATTTCACCCAGTCTAAGTTTTGCATACTCTTAGTCTTTGCCGTCGCTGATCTGGTAAATCGATGACTGGTTGGCCTTGTCTAACAGGTTGAAGAGCAGCTCTTCTGCCTCTAGGCCTTCTCTGGCCCTCCCCTGGCCCTCCCCTGGCTGCCTTTTTGACCCCTTCCTCTGGAAGGCCTACCTCTCCCCCTTCCCCTTCCCCTTCCAGTGACGGATTTAGCACCTTCAGGCTGCCAAGATAGGTACAGATTTATACATAATTCAATACAATTTTCCAGATGCAATTGATATGTGCATAAATCTACTCAAGTGAAAGCGCCACCCTTTGTGTGTTACCAAATACAGTCTAACACTGATAAATTACTTTGTTATAAGAGTAATCAAGTATTATCAGTCTTAAAAACAAACGAAAACAAAGACTTGGGACCTAAATGTTTCCTTGTTAGAGGCATGACTACTTTGTATTTAACAGTGCTCTTATTATCAGTGTTTGACCATGTTGACTGTATAATACTAATTGGTGTTTCATATTTTCGGCTAATCAATATGGCAATTGACATCATACGTTCTTTTACTTGGGACTGAACACAACATACATGTGTGGTATGTTGCCCGATCACCATTGATATGAAATACTATATGGTAATACCCCCTCAGGATTAATATTAACTGTGCCTTATAGCTCAGCTAGTACAGCATCTGTCTAGCGAGTCAGAGGTATCGGGTTCAAATCCTGATTAGGCCCTCACGATTTTTCTCTTATCTCAAGTTTGGTTGTTTCCTTGGGACTGATGATCTGGATTGCAATCAATAACCACTAATATTAAAAAATGTACAAGCAGCTATCATGCCTATCTCAATAGACGGGTGTGACTAGGCCTATTTTCCGCAAAACAAACTAAATCGACATTTCCAGTGCACTAATCTACTGGGAGTGCACAAACTTTACACAGGAATGGGATTTTGTCACGAGCTTGAAGTTTAGTCCCATATGGAGCTTAGTAGACATTGTGAACCTTCTATCAAAAATATGAATGCAAGTCACTTTGTATGTAGGTTAGATAATGCATGGCAGATAGCTATACGCGCGTGGATTTTGAGCTTGCCGAAACTGTCTATTACCACCGAGTTTTTCCGAGCCGCATACGTTTCCCGTACGCGTGACATCATCGCAAGGGACCATGATACGCGTACGGGAAACGTATGCAGCTCGGAAAAATCGGGTGGTTGTATCAAAATGTTGCGTGTTTATTCAAGAAGTGAGCGAAAGTGTACATGTACATAGGCCTATATTGATGTGAAATTCTCAGATTAATAACCACGCAATATTTTAGGACAATAACGGCCCGGTTTTTGACTTTTCTCAAAAGTTAGACGAAGAAAGGGGTGATTTTTTTACTCAGGTTGTTTTTCAATCACACAGGGAGATTACACTATTTGACCAATCATGTATACTGCCTTTATTTGAAATAAACACAATTTAAGAAAAATAAAGAATGTCTTTGGTCTTTGTCTCTTTTTGTCAGCGGTGCAGAAGTACATGTAAGTGTTTTGTGAAATTAATTTACCACTTTTGTGAAAATGTCACAAAAATTGCCAATATTCTACAAAACCGGCCGAGAGTTTGAAATTCACAAAAACATGCGTTTTTCAACAAACTCGTCACCTTGTTTTCACAAAAGTTGTAAAAAATTCACAAAACCTTTCAGTTGATCAGCTGTTTCTCTTGTTTCCTCATATCCCATTGAAAATTGACTTCATGCACTAAATCTATGGAACATATGGCATAAAAATTCAAAGAAAAACATTACATTTTCACCCCTAAATTCATGTTTCCTCGCCATATTTACACTTTCTCAGTGGGGTGTTATGTCATATTATGAAGGATTAGTGGCGCGGGTGTATGGTATTTATACGGAAAAAAAAAAAAATCCTGCATTTTCCTCTTTTTTGTAATGACACACACATTTACTAAAAAACACGTACCGTGTACAACAAATACGGTTTACTATACTGTGCATGCCATATACACTGTATACAGTATATATAATTGACATCGGCTGCCAACTGCCGGCCAGCTAGCGCGCGTACAGACGGTGTCGGATTACTTGATTTGCGCACATATCAAACGGCTGTTGTATTAGAAGAAACTACGTAAACATGAAACAGTGCCTGCTTATTCCTGCAGTAATGTATTTTATCGCAAGAGGGCGCTAGTACAAAAACTCGCCTCGACATTTTGTTTCACACAATTTCGGAAGAAAAACGACACGGTTTTTCACTGTTTTCTCAAAAGTTTGACGAGGTATGGAGGTAGATTTTACTGAGGTTGGTTTTAATAATGCATATCTTTATTCATACAGGAAGATAACACTATATGACACTGTTTGTAAGGGCTTACCAATGATGTATACTGCCTGTAAGATTGAACAGAGTTTGGCCAAAAAGGAACAATTTCGTAATTAGATTTGTTGAAGATGGTTAAACAAAGCCTGACAATGACTTAATGATTTCAGGCCTATATTAAGCTTTGCACCTTACTAAACCTAAAAGAAAGAAAACAAACATTGGAATAAATGCTTCACGGCAAGACTACGACATTCCCTCAATATATACAATTACTTTCTTGTAGAGAGTGGACTTAAATAAGTCTTAAATAAGACTGAAATAACATAAAATATTGTATCCTACTAACTGTCCGTGGTCTACACAGTTAAAAGACTGCTTCCACGCAAAAAGTTACCGTGTCACCGTCTCGGTACACGGAATAGACACCTACGGTAAAAATTAATTTCTGCGAAGTTTGCTCGCATTGAGAACGGTCAAATCTAAAAATAGGCTCCTAGCATAACACTGGTCACTGCTCAGTCAACCGGAAACATAATGACATGATCATGGTGTCATTTTAAGGAGAAGATTCAACCCTAACAGATGATATCTCCCGTTCATTCATACGGGCCCTACTTTAGTTACAATTAGCAATACTATCTCGGTTTCGTTTTTTGTAATCCACCCTGAATATACGCAAATGTTGGCCTTCAATTGACCCAGGAGGGAAGGGTCAGATAAAAATGCCTACTGTACACAAACACAATTGTAGGCCATGATCCGATATATATGTCTGCCAAATATGACGACCCTGGGTCACGTGGTTTTAGCAAGGGAAGCCTTTTAAAAAGGGCATATTTTGGTCATGTTAATGATAAAAATCCACTTTTGTACATATTATTATAATTATGTTATCAGTTATGTCATGGTGATGTTCTACATGGTGGTGGAAGTTCGTGATGGGGCCCATGCCTGTACCCAGTTTTATGAAAATCAAGCGTACTTTGATGGCTAATATTGATTCATAAGTACAAAAACAAAATGCAAGAAAGGTGAGTTTTGAATTGGCTGAACTTTGACCTTCGATAGACCCAGGAAGGAAGGGTCAGATGAAAATGCCTACACAAAAAAACATTGCAGCCCATGATCTGATCTATATGTCCGCCAAATATGACGACCCTAGGTGGTGTGGTTTTATACAGGGAAACATTTTAAGAAATGCATTTTGTTGGTCATTTTTTAAATTATCATCATTACGTAATCATTGACGTCATGGTGACGTTCTAAATGTACAAAGCGGTAGAAGTTTGTGATGGGGCCCATGCCTGTACCTAGTTTTATGTAGATCAAGCATAGTTTAATAGCTAATATTGCTTCATAAGTACAACAAAATACAAAACATGTGATTTTTTAAATTGGCTGAACTTTGACCACTGATTGACCCAGGAAGGAAGGGTCAGATGAAAATGCTTACACAAAGAACATTGTAGCCCATGATCTGATATATATGTCTGCCAAATATGAAGACCCTGCGTAACGCGGTTTTGGCAAGGAAAGCATATTTTTGTCATTTTCTGCTTTTTAGGCATTTTTAAACTGTTTTAATGACGTAACTGATGACGTCACAATGAAGCCATTCTTGGATGCACACCTCCTAAACTATGTCTTTGATGTGTCCAAGTTTGGTTAAGATCAATGTTTGGGAACAACCTGAAAAAGCGCCGACAACGCCTATGCTCTTTGTCTATGGGAAAAACGTCAACAAAAAAACAGGGAAAAAATCAAAACGAAAACAAAGGCTTTTTCGCCGCAAAGCGAAAAAAGCCAATGAGTAAATAATTAATAAACTGTTAAAAACAGCGTTATTTCCAGTCGTAATTAAAAGCCTATGCAGGGAAAACTGCTTTGTAGAAATTTCAGCCACATACATTGTAGGTGCAGTAATACTTGCATGTTTTTGTGTGTAAATGAATGGTAAAAGAAGTTGTCTGCAGACGACTAATATTTAAATATACACCTTCCAATATAATCACGCGGGGTGAAGGGGGTGGATTCATGTGGTGGTTGATACAATTGCAATCGAAACTTTGTTACTTTCTTCCTGTCAAGTTTTTTCTTGTTTTATTATCCATATTTGGAAAACTGCTTTAAAAACAAGAAATTAAATGGACATATTAAATAATAAATGAAATATATTCCCGTATCGACACCAAAGCCATCCAATATTATGCAATTTCACATCTACATAGACCCATTTGCACCTGTTTTCATATTTGAATACACTGTAGATCCACAATAAAGTGTCTACATGGTGACTGTGATCACATTGTCACCGTATATACATGTACTGCGGGATTGGAATGTCAATGGTTGCCTATTCTGTCAAACATCACTGTAAGTTTCGGAATATCGTCCCCATTTTCTACTGCATCATACCGTGCAGTCCTGCGTTATCCGAGGTCAAGCGTTGTTTAACTGTAAAGTTTTTATGGATATTATTCCTGCAGCCGATTTCACGAAACGTTGCGCATTTGCGTATCTCCACTTGCGCAACAATTTGTTGCGTAAGTTACGCACTGTTGCTACGCCCATTTCACGAAACTTGCGCCACTTTTGAAAATGGCGCAAGTCCGAGACTTGCGCCACAAAGTACTGCGTAACTTGCGCAATGCCCAAAGGTTGCGTAAGTCGGATAACCATTGCATAAACATGGCGTTGTTGTTGCTGGCCGAACGCGAGCATCGCAAAGCTCTGCGACGCGAGCGGTTATTCCGCGATCGGACGAATCCTCTAGATAGTTTGGAAGACCAGGGCCCGTATTCTAAAACCCTTCTTTAAATAGGCCTAAAGTAGACCTTTATAGAGGCTTCCTTTATTGATGAGTTCTTTGCTAAAGGCTCCTTTAACAAACCACACTTTAAAGGTACACACCTGCCTACTGTTTACAAGATTTAGTGATGTAGCAGTATTGACAATACTTTTTTGATGGTCGTTGTGAAAAAAAGATCATCAAAATATCCCGTAATTTACTAAAGAAGTGCAAAATGAACAAAAACGGTCAAAAGACGGGTTATACGCTTTACCAGCCGTTGCAACTACATGTACGCGCGAGCCTCACGACTTTGTAACAAACGATTCGCTCTTCTCCTGCTCATGATATCTCCAACAAATATCCTACACTCTACGGTAGCCTGCCGTAGCACGCGCTCGCTTCCGTTCTCCGGACTCTCGAGACAAAAAATTATGTTCGAATTTCCATACTTATGTTATAACTTTGTTTCATACCTGTATAAATAGTCTCTCTTTTGTCAATTACTTATAAATATTAGGGGGAAATCAGAGTTGAATTTGGTGCAGTTCTGCAGTAACAAACTTTTATACGGCTGAAAATACAACTAACTCACAAGACCACGTGACTTTTCGGAACCAGAATTTTGTTCCGAAAAGTCACGTGCTAAAAAACGGCCAAATTTGACGGCGTCTTTTCAGGATATATCTAATTTACTCTCGAAGGCGCTTCAGAATAATGTCTATTTCGAGCCCAAAATAGCCCAACAAAGCCGGTGTGTTCCTTTAACTTCCCTCATGTTAAGGTCTTCCTTTACCACAATTTTTTTTTAAAAAGAGGAAGAATCCCCCTTGAAGAAAATCCAGGCTTTTTTTGATAGTCCAAATATCCCTCTTGCCGAGGTGGATTTTTAATTATTTTTTAATTGTCGGTTCTAAGTGGATGAATTGCAAGCAAACGTGCGCTTTTCGAAAATGAGATTTTCGCGATTTCTGAAACGCTCATTATGAATTTATGATATGCGCGTGACCCCGTGACGCAATCCTGAGAAAGAGAAGTCAACACGATTGTTAGCTCCATACGTTTACACGCACAAAACTTGGAAAACCGTCTCTGTTAGATGGTGTTTTTTGAAGAATTCTGTTGGTCCAAAAAGCCAGAGATATGCCCAGTAGCTGCGTAGTTGTATGTTTTACCAGACACTATGAAAAAAAGCAGAAAGATTTTCTTTTCTATTACCAAGAGAGAGACAAATGAGTCACTTATTGTAACTTGTACCGGGCGATGTTCAAACACGTATGGGAACTTCCCCCGCAGTGAACCGTCCTATGCTGTACACAGACCGCTGTGAACGCCGTTCGTTCCGTGACAAAACCACCCGTCGCAATGCACCAGTATTTACTTCAAAGGAGCTTCATTGTGAGCCACAATTTCACCGGTTTTTTTCACAAAACAGGTAATAGTAGAGTGTTGTCATATTACATGAAGTGTTTTTCACGTTTGTGTTTGGGATTACAAGGACAAAACAGGCATGATAAACAATCACTTCGTGTATTTTCCATTCAATACTGCACAGGCCGTTTTGTATGTTTTCTCAGGATGACGTCAAAACCCTGTTGATAAACAAGCCAAGTGAACTCGAGCGTTTCCGAATTTCGGGTGAAGAGGGTCGGAACTGCTTTACGTTTTAAACAAAAGCCTGTCGATTTTTTGTGAAAAACAAGTTGTGATGGTGTTGTAGACTCATACACCTCCATGATAAACAGAAAAACTTTTAAAAATGTGGACGCGGCGATTCTAGCTGTTTAAAGGCTCCCTTTAAAGAAGGGACACTTTCTCTAAGGCTCCCTTTATGCTCTTAAATGAGCTGTTGTAACAGGACGATGTCAGTTTTCTAGTCCCGTGCAATACCTCTGGTCATTACGATATATGCAGCACGATATGTGGCAGAGGGTATCTCCCCTACCATTGTTCCCCCATTGTGTCTCAAACATCCAAGGAATTTCCAAGGAATTTCTTTAAGTTTTTAGGGGGGAGTTGGTGCGTTAACAAAAGGGAAGAGTGTGTTGAGGTTTAGGGGCGTTAGGGGGAGTCCCTTTGCCACACATCGTGCTGGGTATACATTACGCTGCCATTGTTATTGTATGCAGTAGGGTTGATGTTCACGTGAAGTATGCGGTTAGGCCTTAATACAGGAATGTTCAGTGGGTATGTCCATTGCCCCCCCCCCCCCCCCCCCCCCCCCCGCCCCCCCCCCCCCCCCCACCCCTCCACCCACCCCCCGCCCCGCCACCCCTCCACCCCCTCCCCCCACCCCACCCCCCCCCTCTCCCCCTCCTGTTGCACAGGAAAAAATGCCGCCAACTCACAGGAGGTGGATCAATGGAGAAAGAATCTGTCGCTGATGACTTATCCCAAATGGTAGCATCGTACTGTACCGAAGTACTCCATCCATTGGATAACGACTTTCGACGATGATGCAGGGTATCATCTACAGCAAGGTATTTGTGTTTATTCATAATAATTATGAACTGTACGGTCAGTTCATTTCAGCCAACTTGAATAATACTACAACATCACATATTGAAATAAATCGGACACATTGTGGTGGAACAGGTCTGCACACCGTTGACACTCACACGAAAAAGTGGCATTAATTACTTTCATATTAATTTTCCATTATTTTTACTCATGCTCCCATGTTTCTTCATTACATTCGTAATTAACAGGTCTGTAAAATACATTGCTCTGAGTACCACTTCTGAATATGATAACTGCATAATATCGAATTCAAGAGCATTAAATTAGGGCTCTTTTCAAAATGTATTGAACATGGCAATATAAATTTTGATACGGTGTATGTGGGTCTTTCTATAAATTATAAGGTCCAATGTTAGTGTCCCCCGTTACATTTTACATCTCGTTTTTGTAAATTCAGGACACATTCTTTAAATATATCCCAAAGAGTGAGTACATAAAGTACAATTCATAAACAAAAATTGTTAAAAAGCCATTTTAATGATTTTTCTACGAAAAAAAACCCCATATTAGGTGTAACGGGGGACACTAAATGGCACACTTTTGGACCCCTAATTTATAGAAAGACCCATGTATATTTTTCAGGAAAGAAACCTGCTAGCGCCGGAAAGCCCGACTCCTTAGATTCATCTGAATCTGAGGAAACCCAAGTCATTGAATAATTCGAACCATCGACTTCAACGGCCGAAGCCCCTAATACTCGAAGTGTGAAAGGGAAGCCTCGTAGTAAATCACCATCCGTTGTAGGCAACCGTGCGAACGCAATGGATTCCGCTTTGTCAATGTAGAGGGAAGAGCATGAGCTCCAGATGCAGTATCTGCAGAACAAAATTAAATTTGAAAAAAAGGAACACGAACAACGAATGGAAGTGTTGAGGTTGCAACAGTCCTTTTTGACCAACTTGAATAGACAAGTCGAGGTTTCCAAGCAGTCAAAGAACCAGGCGCCACAGACAGCAATGCTGTTGATGACTGCCAACAATATAAAATGTATACACACTTTTGATGCATAGTCCTTTAATCGGTACATGAACAGCAGATCACATTCTGAATATTGTTAATTTGGGATAGTGTAATAACACCTTCACATTTAATTGGAATTTTTTCACATTGGGACTGTTTGGAATTTTGATGCTTAAAATTGCAACATTCTTTAAAAGAATGTCGTAAAAGTGAAATAAATGGCACGTAGATCACAATTCAATATGCTTTTCTGCACAAATCTCGCAAACTATGCTACAATTTTAAATAGTGCGATTTTTATCGTTCCAGGATTTTGTTTAAGACGTATTAATTGTTTAAATTTGTTTTCCTTTTTGTGCATTTAATATTTCTTTTGATGATATGCTATGTATGTATTTGGTCATAAATGAAGCCCTATAATCAATGTTACGAGACAACCATTTTAAATTCACACTAAAATTTATTTGTATTTGCATGTCAAACAGTTTGTTCAGCTAATCACCACATTTGTCTATACACAGATGTAATATAATAAATAAATGCAACGATTACAAAAAATGCTCACGTTGTTTCGCCAACTTTAAATTTCACACCTTGTTTGTAACTTATTACACTGTTTACATATAAATCAAAATTAGTGACAAACTCTTAAGAGGAAATTTGAACAGGCAATACAACAGTTAAATTTTCACTAGACAAAATTAGGGTTTGGCTGGGGATAGACATGCCAAGGCACAGACTTGTCTTTCCGTCTCGATAGAGATGGACTTGTCCCACCCCATCTCGCTAGGGCTAGACTTGTCTGGCCCCGTCTCGCTAGGGCTAGACTTGTCTGGCCCCGTCTCGCTGGGGGATAGACTTGTCTGGCCCCGTCTCGCTGCAGGGGGATAGACTTGTCTGGCCTCGTCTCGCTGGGGGATGGACTTGTCTGGCCCCGTCTCGCTGCATGCAGGGGGATAGACTTGTCTGGCCCCGTCTCGCTGGGGGATAGACTTGTCTGGCCTCGTCTCGCTGGGGGATAGACTTGTCTGGCAACGTCTCGCTGGGGACAGACTTGTCTGACCCCGTCTCGCTAGGGATAGACTCGTCTGGCCCCATCTGGCTAGGGATAGACTTGTGCTTTCTAAAACAGTTGATAAATAGTGCTTTTCTTCTAGAGACGTTCCTCCACCACAACAATAGACAGACTCCTAGCCTTGCTCAACTGCAATTTCCAACATGGAAATTGACCTACATCCCTGGTTTCATTTGCAAAATCTGCTTGTCACATCAGCAGCCAGCTGCATGCCATTCAGAAGGACAAGTTTGTGCTGGAGAAGTTGCAGGAGGTTTCTTTGGTCTGAATGGGAAATCAGTCGGGTACAACTTGAACATCAATGTCCTTAAAGGCACAGGCTCGCCAAATGTGTGCCACGCAATGGCATGGAGCTGCATGTTTCGAGCACGAATTTGGCGGGCGCGCATTGCTTACGAGCCTGTGCCTTTAAACTCGATGAAACAATCATCAAGCAAAAAACCGAGTCCTTCACTTTGGCCATTTCAGATTTTGGCCATTTTCAATTTTCCAATGTAGATTAGTGTCTGGTTCCCGTCTCGCTCAGGATGGACTGTTTTTGTTGTTGCTAAACAGCTTTTATGAAATTGGCCCCTGTTGAGTTGCTTCCAGTGGCAATGTCGATGTACGCTAGGCTTCACTATGTACAGTACCAGAACAACTCACACCCAGTGCTTTGTCTATGGACTTTGAGAGAAACAAAAAATGTAGCCAATGATTGCTTGTACATGTATGATGTGGCAATGACACTGTTATCACAAGGGAAAACGCTTTACTCAAATAAGCTTCGTTAGGAAGCAAGCCACTTGCCCGTCTTGCATCGATCATCAAGTGTAGTCTGATGTGCTGTGTGGTTTTCGAGTGGTGCATCAAAAACAATGCTTGCTATGCGCTTGACACACGACACGCTTGTGCAAATCGCTTTGAACAAAGGAAGCGTTCACACTACAAATTCTTTGTTGAATGAAGCGATCTCTTCATCGAACGAAGAGGCATGCATTTACATCAGGAAATATCTTCGAATCATCGTCGATTCTTTGTGATTTCTCTAGTGATAGCGGGGTCATTGATATGACGAGACTCTACTCCTCATCTTGTTCAGCAAGAGGAAATGACGTAGCTGTGTTAGTCGACGCTCTATCCAAGAACAATGTTGTTCGTCGCTCTCTACTGCAATGCAGTTATATGACTCCATCAGACATGCAGTCACACCAGTTCCTGTAGAATTACATGAAAATAAGTTAGTGTAGATGATGATGATTATAAATACGTTTGACTACTGTTTGATTAAGGAAAAGTCTTGGGTAAATTCACTCTTGATTATCATTCTCCAGTATTTAATATGTTTTTAAAAATTATCCAAAACGCTCTTCAATTGTTGGTTTGTAGGCCCAGATTTTTAGCAAACCGTCAATTTCATGTACAGTAAGCATTCAATGCAAAACCAACTACACAACTTATTACATGTAGTTCATTCCAAAATGTGGTTGAACAATATAATCAGGGAACACACAAATTAGTATTAGACCGAGGCCGTTATTTTTTTTAATTTGTTGGATTACGGATTTGTATGATTCCTGAATTGGGCGCAAATCGGGGGAAAAGAAATAACTTTTTTACTTGGAACGAATAAGGTATTCCTAAATCTCGACGATTAAAATTAGGCCACAAACAAAATAGTTTAGCATTACTATGTAGGCCTACGTCCGTCAGTTTCAACCCTGCGCGTCAAAACTTTAAAAAAAACACCCTAAAAAGCAATGGCTTTAGACATGCACCGTCTTGTCAAGCTGAAGTCGGATTTCAGGTACTTTTGGCCACAATGCCCCTGGATTTTCGGCAGTAAATACCATACCATACCAACTTGACTTTATTGCTTGGAATCCAATTTTTAATTTTTAAAAAAGAAAAAAAAAAATAAAAGGGAAAAAAGAGAAGGAAAAAAACTGTCACCTAGGCCCACTGCGTCACCACAGCATTTTGGGAGACCTCATTTTTTTTTTACCATCATTTTTTTTTTGCCATATTAAATAAAAGGAGCTTTATAATATTAAAAAACAGCTTCAAGAAAGTCCAATGGGAACATGCCTAATAGACTAATCCAGTTAACAAAAACTGCAGTGTATCTCCAATTCATTTACGTGATGTCACAATAGACATACACCGCAGTAACAATGCAATAACCACAAGAGGGCGGGCTCACTAAATGTTGCTCGGATTACACTACAGTGAAACTTGAATATAGTGGCCACTCTCGGGACCGTAAAAAACTGGCCACTATAAACAGGTGGCCTCTTTATAAAGGTTTCTTAAGCATTATACAAATTTTGTTTGGGACCAAAGTAAGGTGGCCTTAGTAGCAGGTTTCACTGTATATAGTTCATGTACAGTAAGGTACGCCGGGTGGCGTACCCTAAGAAATTGCCAATATACATGTAGTTCATGTACAGTAAGTTACGCCGGGTGGCGTACCCTAAGAAATTGCACATATAGTTCATGTACAGTAAGGTACGCCGGGTGGCGTACCCTAAGAAATTGTCCATATAGTTCATGTATAGTAAGGTACGCCGGGTGGCGTACCCTAAGAAATTGCCCATATAGTTCATGTACAGTAAGGTACGCCGGGTGGCGTACCATAAGAAATTGCACATATAGTTCATGTACAGTAAGGTACGCCGGGTGGCGTACCCTAAGAAATTGTCCATATAGTTCATGTATAGTAAGGTACGCCGGGTGGCGTACCCTAAGAAATTGCCCATATAGTTCATGTACAGTAAGGTACGCCGGGTGGCGTACCCTAAGAAATTGCCCATATAGTTCATGTACAGTAAGGTACGCCGGGTGGCGTACCCTAATAAATTGCACATATAGTTCATGTACAGTAAGGTACGCCGGGTGGCGTACCCTAAGAAATTGTCCATATAGTTCATGTACAGTAAGGTACGCCGGGTGGCGTACCCTAATAAATTGCACATATAGTTCATGTACAGTAAGGTACGCCGGGCGGCGTACCCTAAGAAATTGCCCATATAGTTCATGTACAGTAAGGTACGCCGGGTGGCGTACCCTAAGAAATTGTCCATATAGTTCATGTACAGTAAGGTACGCCGGGTGGCGTACCCTAAGAAATTGCCCATATAGTTCATGTACAGTAAGGTACGCCGGGTGGCGTACCCTAAGAAATTGCACATATAGTTCATGTACAGTAAGGTACGCCGGGTGGCGTACCCTAAGAAATTGTCCATATAGTTCATGTATAGTAAGGTACGCCGGGTGGCGTACCCTAAGAAATTGCCCATATAGTTCATGTACAGTAAGGTACGCCGGGTGGCGTACCCTAAGAAATTGTCCATATAGTTCATGTACAGTAAGGTACGCCGGGTGGCGTACCCTAAGAAATTGCCCATATAGTTCATGTACAGTAAGGTACGCCGGGTGGCGTACCCTAAGAAATTGTCCATATAGTTCATGTACAGTAAGGTACGCCGGGTGGCGTACCCTAATAAATTGCACATATAGTTCATGTACAGTAAGGTACGCCGGGCGGCGTACCCTAAGAAATTGCCCATATAGTTCATGTACAGTAAGGTACGCCGGGTGGCGTACCCTAATAAATTGTCCATATAGTTCATGTACAGTAAGGTACGCCGGGTGGCGTACCCTAAGAAATTGCCCATATAGTTCATGTACAGTAAGGTACGCCGGGTGGCGTACCCTAAGAAATTGCACATATAGTTCATGTACAGTAAGGTACGCCGGGTGGCGTACCCTAAGAAATTGTCCATATAGTTCATGTATAGTAAGGTACGCCGGGTGGCGTACCCTAAGAAATTGCCCATATAGTTCATGTACAGTAAGGTACGCCGGGTGGCGTACCCTAAGAAATTGCCCATATAGTTCATGTACAGTGAGGTACGCCGGGCGGCGTACCCTAAGAAATTGCCCATATAGTTCATGTACAGTAAGGTACGCCGGGTGGCGTACCCTAAGAAATTGTCCATATAGTTCATGTACAGTAAGGTACGCCAGGTGGCGTACCCTAATAGTCTTTCCCCTATGTGGTCCATGAACAGTAAGGTGGTCGGTGTACCATAATAGTCTGCCCTCTATGGTTCATGTAGAGAGCGTATCACAACAACTTCCCCATCTGCGTTGTGCTTATTACAAACTGCTTTCGGTGTTATAAACAATGCTCACTACATGTATTGGTCTGTATTTTGAAAGTTTTGTTGTTGTAAAGGCTTTGTCGTGTAACTGTTATTTATTTTTCCTGCTAAATCCACTTATTTCAAAGAAGTTGTTAAAAATTATGTTGGAATTGTCAAATATAGAACACAAACAGCCTTAAACACAATAGTTAGTATTTTTTAGTTTAAAAACGGTATGGTTTATTGCCTGTGCCACTTTTGGGTACATATGTGTTACTTATTCAGTTTGGTTTCCATAGTATAACAGATTGTTTAATTTTGGCAGACAACATTTCTAATTTATTACTACTTGTTATTTTATTTGTGTAATTTAGAATTTAAAAGAAGAAATAAAGATGCTCAGTTGACTAATTATGTTTTGAACGCTTCTAAATTTGTTTGTCATCTGGTGTGTTTCACGTGTAATTACGATAATATGCTGTCAGAACCTTAAGTTTCCCTCAATTTACCTGCAACCTTAAAAAATGCTGTCAAAAAATGTAGTTGGCCTCTTAAAAAGACGTATTTCATTGAAATTAATAGTAAAAAATGAAATAATCAAATTTCCAATAATACCAAAATATATCCAATGCTGTTCTGTCCTTTGCCAAAGTTAGGGAGGAAATTCTGTCAGCAGACACAGTCATCTTGAAGACCTTGCAGCGGTTTGTGGGAAAATGTCAGAGCTTCGTACTTGTTTTCCCAGCAGCATCCCTGTTCACGCGGGAGTGTTGTCAGTTTATGGCCAGCTTAGATGACACGACCGCGATGCCATTATCGCAGCCAGTAACGGAGGAAATACTTTTTTGGCGCTTTATCGACTCGTTTTCAGAGCCGATCCCTTGGAGGCGTGAACGCCACTTGAGGGTGCAGCTGAGCTCTGATGCATCAGGCTACAAATGGGGAGGTATATTGGCGCTCGAAGAGGGAAATGTGTTTTTTGGAGACTACTGGTCGCCCGAGGTTCAGAAGATTACGGACATAAGCTACAAGGAAGCTCTGGCCCTGTATTTTGTTCTGCTTTCCGTGATAGATGTCCTTTGGGACCGACGGGTTGATGTCCAGGTGGACTCCCAGAGCCTATATTACACATGGACGCACTTGAGGTCGAAGTCGTCGGCCCTGTCTAGAGCTCTAAGGCTTATTTTTGCTTTTGCGCTCACGGTGGAGGCCAACTTTGACTTGAGGTTAGAATGGATTCCATCAAATGAAAACCCGGCTGATATTCCCTCAAGAGAACTCTCAAGGGCAGATTCACGCCTAAGTCCATCGTTATGGTTCTTTCTCCAAAGGGAGTTAGGCACAAGTTTTACTTTCGATCTTATGGCGCTACCATCCAACGTGCCTAAGGACAAAGACGGCGTTTCTCTCAGGTTCTTCTCCAGGTACCCAGTAATTCATGGCAGCTCGGGGGTGAATGTATTCGCCTAGCCTTGCCCGAAGGGCCATGAGTTGTATGTTTTTCCACCTTTCATACTCATTCCGTCGCTGATAAAGCTCTTTTGTGAGTGGGGTGACGTAGTCGTGACAATGGTTGTACCAAAGCACACGCATCCAAAGAGTTGGTGGCCACATCTTGGGCGTTTCGCTGTACAGTCGTTGAAGCTTTCGGAAGCGGGTCAACTAGGCATTTTGGGAATCCCAACTAAGAAAGGTTATATGTCAAATGTGGTTGGCCTCCCATTTGAGCTGTGGGCCTTTAAGTGTTACTTCTCAGCAGATCCCGACGTCCTAAAGCAGCCGATTCTTCCCAGTACACACGAGGTGCTTATAGTGTCGGATTCTATGTTCAAGGGGTTGGTCACCTTCGGTTGGCCGTCCGCACTAAATGTCAAAGTTCGAATTCATGGGGGTGCCAAGATGGAAACACTTTGCAGGATCCTTGCAGCACTGTGTCGGGCACAGACGCCAGCTGTGCATGGGGGTGTCAATGACCTCAGCAGGAGTACAGATCCTTTTGCAGATTCGAGGAAACTCAGGAGGCTCTTTGGGGTTGTTTCAAGCCGGATGCAGGCCCAGTTCCCGGAGGTCCAATTTATCATGTCCGGCATTTGCCAAACTAGAAACCAGGAGACGAATAGAGTCGTCGCGTCGGCTAATTTGGATCTCAGATCCTTATGTAGGCAAACTGGTTGGCATTTTCTCTCCAACGATCATATAATGCAACAGGATTTGGTTGATCAGGTCCATTTGACGGTCGAAGGAAGCTTAAAGCTGCTTTGGCGGCTGCAGCTATTATTGCGCTCCATTTTGGGTCTGCGAGTCGGCATGCAAAAGCTGTGTAGAACCAGACTTTGTCTCGGATCAATTCTAACTTTGCTTCTTTTTTGGTAACTTTGTAGCTCGTTCGGGTGGCGGCCAGGCTGAAGGAGCTTGATGACAGGCTGGACAATTCTACATACAGCAGACAAAAAAGCAGGCTGGTAAAAAACCTAGAAGAGTTCCTCTGCAGTAACCACGCTACGGGCTACTGTACGGAAGGTGCCGACCTGAATACGACGACTCCGAACGATATTGTCAAGTTCCTTATCGATCGAGATTCAAAGGGGAGGACGCAAGTTCACATTCTGGGATGTCCAAACTTAGGGAAAAATGGCTTCTGTGCCTGCGGCTGTTCACGGCATTTGGCGGCCGGAACAATAGATTCCTATATCGGCCAGCTAAGGGCCTATTTTAACTCAATCGGGAAAACGCAACTTTGGACAGAGGAAAGTCAAGGCGGAAATCCATGTATCTCGCATCGCATAAAGAAGTACCTCAGGGCGGTCCGCCTTGAACAAGCAGAGGCACACGTCACTCCTCAGCAGGCAATTCCCATATTTTCAGACAAAATTAGATGGTTGGCTGGCGAAATAAGGAGGAAGATTTCTGTTCTTCAATCAAACGGCAGCAAAGAAGTTATCCCCGCCCTTATTCTGCACAGGGATCTGGCATGTTTTCTATGTCTCTGGTGGGCGGGCGATCGAGCAGCAGATCTCGGCCGCTCCAAGACCTGTGAGGTCACGAGGATTGATGATGGAGATCTACTGCTCAACCACACAATATGTAAGACAGTGAGAGAAAGCAGCTCTTCCTTGATCATAACCCCAAAGCTTGATTCCGAGGACATGGACCCGGCGGGGGCTGTTGACAGGATGGTGGAGTTGGCTAATAGCGCGGGTTACAATCTGTCTGACGGGTACCTCTTCCGTCCGGCGACTCCGAATAGACGGGACTTGGCAAATGAACCTTTCGTCGGAAATGCCCCTACAAATCGGTTGAAGCTCTACTTTGCAGATTCCCCGGATCCTCGGGCCCGCAACCTTAGGCCGCACGGCGGACGGGCCGGAGTGGCCACCACGCTGAAAGTCCTTGGAGCTACTGATCAGCAAATAATGGATAATTGTAGGTGGGCAACGTACCATACATATAAGCATTACACGCAGGTGGAAAGAGTCTCCAGACGCCAAATCACAGTTCAGCTATTGAAGGACGCGGTCAGCGCGGGGGGCGGGGACTATGCACCAGCTGCAGACTTGGCAGGAAGCTTTTATCGGGCTTTGAACTCGGGCTTCAGAGCGCGTAGGGCATTTTGCTATAGCCCTAGCTGTTAAAAGCTTGGACGTTCTGAGGCCTTAATTAAGGGGGGGGGGGGTAAGATTTGGGTTGAGATATGGGGGATGGAATTCTAGCGATATCCAATGGGTTGGAGCGGGAACCTTAGCTGACTTAGGAGTTTTGGAGCAAACAGTCGTTTCACACCCAGTCCTGAACATTGTAGAAGCTGGAGCCCGAAACAATACAGCGGTGCAAATAGATTACTATTTGCACTGCGTGGTCGTAGAGGGCGACTGATGATTCTACATCAGTCGCGATTCTGCCGGACAGGGTTCGAGGTTGACGAGGCAACGGTTGTTTGGTTCAGCTAGTCCAGAGCTCGGTTATGGTTTCCCCCACCCACCCACCACTAACATCAACATCGGAGGATGGCGCCGGCTCCGGTTTCTACTCTCCAGTCGTTTCACACCCAGTCCTGAACATTGTAGAAGCTGGAGCCCGAAACAATAGAGCGGTGCAAATAGATTACTAGTCATGAGGATTTCAAAAATGTATAGTTTGTTATACCTCCGACCTTAAATGAGGGCGCTGTGGTCAAAAACGTCGAAAGGTCAACGCACTTTTGACTGGTGGTCAAATTCACTAACACAGTTAACATTATCCGATTTTAGTGTCTAATAATATGTTTTCTGACATGGCAAATTGAACTAAGCAACTTTTAAAAGTAAAAGTGGTTGCCATAACCTTGAAATTTCAAAATGGCTGCTAAAAGGTTAACATAAATTAGCCAAAAACAACTATTTTTTTCCCAAACCCATGGATAAGAAATTATTAAATGTTTGTCACCGAAACGTCACGAACAATTGAAACACTCCATTTTTAAAACAAATAATGATTTTTAATTATGTGTATCCTTTTTCTTTAGAGCACATGTTCGATATAATATTGTACGGTATACCATATAAAGTGTATAGGTAAATGATGATGATGGGCTATGAATATCTGCAACAATATAGCTTCAACAACATGTTTCCTCATTGGGTAAAAGTTTATGGATGCAATGAAACTGACATTTTACTTTCACTTAGTTCACTTTCAGAATACATACTGTTCTGGTAAGTTCCTCATTGAACCTTTCATACTTTTTTTCATATGTGATTGGACCAAAGACACAACAACAAGTTAATATTTACAAAACAATCGATGGCTTAAACTAGGTTTAAATGGGCCAGAGCCCATATGGCAATATTATTACATCCCTCAAGCTAGTAATATTAATTGAGTATACAGGACATATAATACTCTGAATCATTGCGACCTTATTTCATGCTTGATGAAAATTGGTCGATTTACTTGATCTTCTCTGACCCATATGACTCAATTCTCCGACTCAATTCAGTGAGACAACCCACTGGAAAATGATCAGTAATCGTGTTGACCTTTATTGACTTTGCCGATTTTGAGGTTTAACACCTGGGACCAATTTCATAGAGCTGTTTAACAGCCCATTTCTCGTTAACCGAGCGTGAGGCTATTTCATAGACATCGTTAACGGTAAACAACTGAAAACCTGCCTTAACCGCAGAGCCAAATTTTGCTTAAGATAGTGACGCAACAATGGCGGTTTCCAAGCGCGCGTGCTTAAGCACGCTGCGGCCGTGAAATAGCCTTGACGTTAGCACAACTTTTCTGCTACAGTAAGCACACGTTTTCAGCTAGCGCTTAAGCAGCTCTATGAAATTGGGCCCCGTTCTTTGAGTGAAAAAAAGCCCCTTTTCCCCGTGCATCATATATTAAAAAACAAAACCAAACTATCTGATGTACTTTGAAATGCGTAGCGAGTTGGTGAGAAACATAGACGTACTTTTTATGTAGGCCCTACTCACAAAAGTTTGCAGTGCGGCGCTGTTTTCCGTGTCATTTTCCTGCGCTGAGCGTAGGGGTCACGGAGCTCAGTGAGCAGATGCGCGCAAGTTGTTCATATGGGTCAGAGAAGATCAAGTAAATCGACCAATTTTCATCAAGCATGAAATAAGGTCGCAATGATTCAGAGTATTATATGTCCTGTATACTCAATTAATATTACTAGCTTGAGGAATGTAATAATATTGCCATATGGGCTCTGGCCCATTTAAACCTAGTTTAAGCCATCAATTGTTTTGTAAATATTAACTTTTTGTTGTGTCTTTGGTCCAATCACATATAAAAAAAAGGATGAAAGGTTCAATGAGGTACTTACTAAGCGTAAAATGTCAGTTTCATTGCATCCATAAACTTTTACCCAATGAGGGAACATGTTGTTGAAGCTATACACCAATCCGAGCTGCAAAGTCATGGTCCGTGTACGACCGCCATAGCTGGGGGCCATCCAGTATGGGGCGCCGTTCGTCAACTAATTATTTAGGCGAATTATAGCATGTTTTTTCCATGGTTTATCTTAATTCTGTGTAAATAATGCATTTGTGTCAAAGGCCGTTTATGGTTTACAAACCATTAAAACTTCGTTTTGTACCGACACGATTCTTTACAAATCAGGAAATATACTTGTAGCTGTGCAAATTCATTATTTACAAATAATGAAAATGACCTCGGCGTTCCATACTTTATTAATGAAACCGACGAGTGTACATTTCAATGGTTTACAAACAAGAGAATTGTATCGTTCATAGACAATTCCATGGTTTATAAATAATGAATACTGCACATTGCTGCACGTTTTTCTGGTTTACAAATAATACAAAACTATCACTGGTGCGCAATTACATGGTTTATAAACCAAGAAACTTGCACCAGGGTCTGATTTTCTATGGTTTATAAATAATGAAAATTGGCCGGGTTAGTGGACGTACAATTCCATGGTTTATAAACAATCAAAACTGCGCCGTTCTAATCAATTTTGTGGATTCTGTGGTTTGTAAACAATTGAAAATAGTCAATAGGCGTGCATTTCGATGGTTTGTAAATAATTGAAATTGATCGTTGGCTCACAATTTCATGGTTTATAAATAATGAAAATGAACTAGTTAGCGTTGTCGCAAAATTTCATGGTTTACAAACGGAGAAAATTAAAGCTTTATACACTTGTCTGTCGTTTGTAAAGGTTGACTATCGATAAAAAAAGAAGTATTATGCACTCGGTACATCTCAAAATACGATCATTGACGAAAAATTGAAGGGTTTGTAAATAATGAAAATGAACTAGTTAGTGTGTCGCAAAATTTCATGGTTTACAAACAGAGAAAATTAAAGCTTTATACACTTGTCTGTCGTTTGTAAAGGTTGACTATCGATAAAAAAAGAAGTATTATGCACTCGGTACATCTCAAAATACGATCATTGACGAAAAATTGAAGGGTTTGTAAACCATGAAAAACACGCTTCATAAACGTTTATTATAATCAAGTTTCATCCCGGTTAGAGGGCGCTCTTATGCTCGCCCGTTGCCCTGGTTGCGAGAGCAATGGGTGCGTTCAATTAGCTATCATCGAGTCATAAGGGTGCTCGTTCAAAGTGTGAACAGTCCGGGAGACCATGGCAACAAAGGTATTTATGTGTACAGCTCATCGAACGCCACGGCACAGCCTTCAGCGCGCGCGCGGGAAATTCCTAGTCACTGATGCCATGGATGCTGAGCCCTCTCTATCTCTGTTGCTGTCGTCGCGAAAAAGACTCAAAACGTACGTAAACAACATATTCATTAGGCCTACTGTGTGAGTTTAACACTTTCTACTCCTGTCTGCAATGGCGGACCGTGCAGACCTAGCCAGCACAATATCCAGGGCGGTTACGGAAGCTGTTCTAAGCCTAGTGGGGCATGTCGGACTTGACAACAATGTCGAGCGCCTTAGCCTTCGTCCGCAAGCAGCACAACCACAAAGCATGACATTGACAAGCGATGATGATACACCTAGCATTAGGCCTAGGCCTTACCTTAGGCCTCCTGTAGTACCGGCGCCGGCCTCATCATTTTCCCGCCATCAGCGCTCACACTCGCAGTCTGCACCATCTGCTACTATGCTGACCAGGCAGCCTAGCCCTAGCCCTAGGAGTAGGGCCAGGCACAGGGCCAGGCATCAAGAACATGAAGAAGAGGATGACATTTTCCAACCGGTAGGGCCTAGGCCTAACAGTAATGCACCTATCAATTGCTCTCACCCCCCCCCCCCCCCCCGGCCCCCCTCTCCCTCCTCACCCTCCCCCCTCTCCCTCCTCACCCTCCCCCCTCTCCCTCCTCACCCTCCCCATTTAGGTGACAAATCCCCACCCTCGGAAGCAAAACAAGCGCGTCTTGTATACAAATGCACAGAAAGTTTTATTTGAAAGGGTCAAATGCCCCACCGTGGCCCGGGGCATAAAAATCGTTACCAAACGTCAGTCTAGGCCCTATATCAATAGTAGAAAAAACGTTATGGGCCCCATAGGGCCTACATGTAGAAAATTCAGCTGGGATTCCCGCCGGGATCCCGCCAGGAAAAGGTTGCGGGAAAATTTGGCGGGATTTACCGGGTTTAAACCGGGATCCCACCCGGGTTCCCAACCGGGATCCCGGTAATTCTAGCCGGGATCCCAGTCAGTGGGATTGTACCGGGATCCCGGCGGGATTGTACCGGGATCCCGGTAAATCTGACCAGGATCCCGGCGGGATTCCACCAGGTTCCAGGTAAATCTGACCGATTTTCCCCCGGATATACCAGTACGTGTACATTAACAAATTAACATGTCATCTGGGTGAAAAGAAGTGAGTTAATTAAAAAAGACGTCAAATCTTTTTATACATTTGCCAATTTTATATCAAAACTTGCATACAAAACAAATACTCGAAGTGTTTTCTTTTCACTTTTCGAGGCTCAAAACTCTTAAGTTTTTGCACATTTAATTGTTAATTTGCAAGTGTACATGTACAAGTTGGGTGCGTGATGTGGCATTTGGTAAAATGTACAATGTAAATCAATTTTTAAGAAAATCTTAAACAATTTTTGAGCCTTTCTTGAGCCTTTCTCTACGATAAGTTCTACAATACAAAGCCATTTTTTTTGGTCAACTATCTCCATTATTGCCTTTCTAGTTAAGTTATTATACTAGGCCTACTCCTATTTTATTTTTTTTTAACATCAAATCAGCAAAACTGATAATTAAGTAATTTGAGGAGAAATATAACGCTATAAACTTATAATTCTCACAATTTCAATAGTTTGATATATAGGTCTACTACAATATGTTTGTGCCAGTCCATGCACATACATGGGGATACCCAAATGCATGTATGTATACACACACACATGTACTTGTACTAGTGTACATTGTGTGTGCAAATTTTAGGCATATATAAACAAGCCAACTGATTTTGCAAATTTGCTACACAAGAAACAAAGGATTCCCAGGATGCAGTTTGAGCAAACAGCCACAAAATTCACTCCATAATGTCTGTTTTGTGCAATTATCACAAGTATTACCTACACATGTAAATACAGTAAGAACATGCCTGGTGAGGATGATTTTCAGATGACAGACGTCAGCCATGCTTCAGCATATTTGAATGTCAGATTTGTAAACCAACATGGAGTACACTAGTCTGGTTCTGGCTGTAAGCATGTATTAAATTATTTGAAATAAAGCACAAGACAATAGACTGGTTCTCAGTCTTTTCAAAACTATAACCAGTCCAGGATAACAGGTGTATGAATCACTATGAACATCTTCTAGGGAATATTGCAACTTTCCCCTTTAAGATAGGTGTAAATTTAAATTTGAGTGGAAAATCCCTCTCACAAGATTCCATTGTGTATATGGCCCCTTTAAACATAGGCTTACTCCTCTCGTGCACTTAGGCATAAACAAAAAATATGTTATGTTGGCGTAACCCGACCGACCCTAAAAATACGGCCGACCCTGGATATTTTTATTTTTTTCCAGGGAAGAAATTTAATGATTAATATCTATGTTTCCATCAAGGGAAAATGTAGATCTGCGGTCATTTTTGATCGCTTAAAACGGATAAATTTGAGTCAACAGCTAAGGTTAATCGCCCAGAGCTGCGCCGACGATGTCAAGGTGGGGTACACGGTGCTGAAAATACAATCGTCAAAGGAAGAAGCGGGTCCATGCAAAGATGTGGAATCAGATGAAACGGCCAGCATTTTGTCTGATTTTGGTTTCCACTTTTTCATGTCATTTTCGTTGCTGGGAGGAGAACAAAAAAATAAAATCCCGACCTACCTACCCTATTTTTTAGGGCCCGTTACGCCAACAAAACATATTTTTTTTGTTTATGCCTTACATGTGTACATGTATATCCATGTTTAAGGGGCTATATTAAAAATAGTGTACACAATGTAATTTTGTTTAAAAGGGATTTTTCTGACTGCACTGGACAATAAAGGGATTACAATTTCACTTAATAAGTTGAAGGGAAAAGTTTCAATTCAATGCAATTTAAGGGGTAAATACTGGAGCATATCTTTTTCGCCACTATATACAGTTGCTATCCCGGTAAGGAACCGGTATCCCGGTTGGGATTCCGTTAAGGAACCTGGGATCCCGGTTGCTATCCCGGTAAGGAACCGGGATCCCGGTTGCTATCCAGTAAGGAACCGGGATCCCAGGTTATCCTCCCACTTTTAAAACTGCAACTCCAACTTCATCATATCAATTAAGTTTATAATAAAGTATAGTTAAAGCTAAAACCGTATAGTTAATGGCATAAAGGGCCTTAGTTGCCGAAGATGCCATCAATTAACAACAACAACAACCACCTAAGCAAACGTACATTGAGGCTTGATCATTTTCTAGACTTGCGTGTAGAGCCAGGACGCTATATATGCGCTGTGCCGGGTATGTTGCAGACAGTATCCTAATTTGAGCCATGATAGTTGACCTGTTTGAATTCGTGGGTCACTTGGTAAATTATCTTTCTTAAATCCTCTCTTTAAACAGGAAAGAAGATTCAGGAGCCCTTCTGTGGCGTTCAGGACAAGGAAGAACACTGGAAAGGCAGAAAAAACGTACAATAAGGAAATTGTCTGCCTGCCTCATTCTACAATGCATACCTTTCCAATTCCACGCGGTACTGCCAAAGGGGACCTAGCTGCAGCTGGACTGGTTGGAAAAATCACAATTGCTGCTTCTTGGACACCTGCACAAGTGAACCAGGAGGTGGCATCTCTCTTTTCTAGCAAATTCGAGTGCAAGGAGTCAATCACTTTCGAGTGTAAATTTTTGAGGTACGGTAGATAAATACTGTACTAATTTTTGCTTTCCAATTTTCCTCTGAATACAAATTGATTATCAGTAGTGTTTGTTTCTTCCTCCGTGGTGTCTGAAAGTTTGAAACATTTTCGGTATTTAACATACTTGCTACAAACATACAAAATAACATTTGACGAGGCCCTGTAAATTTGGGTTGATGAGAAAGGGGACTTTTATCACGGTGCGGCCATGTTCCCTTTTCCCTATTTAAATGAACTTAACCTAAGCGAGGCTTGCAGGAAAGATAGTTTGGCCCCATGTTGAAAATGTTCATTGTGTGCATCACAATGACACATGCGTAGCACGATCAAGAGAACGCGCAGCGTGGACGCTGATTCTCTCAAAATAACAACGGTACATTTACATGTACACGCGTTGAGGCCGGGGTCACACGAGACAAATCTCGTAATTACTCTGTCATGATACGATTGTAATAGTTCTAACGAGAGTTATGTCACACAACAAACTTATCATAATCGGATTGTAATTGTATTACAATAAAGTGGTGTCACACGAATTACGAGGTTGTAATGGACTTGTGTCCTGGACGAACAAGCGCTTTGCGCGTTGAGTGTCCCGTGTCCCGCGTCCCGTGTCGGGCGTCCCGTGTCAAGCGTCCGCCACTCGGAATGCTCCGTATGGATTAAGCAGCGTGTCAAAACAACGCTTGCCCATGCCACGCAGAACATTCCATCGTCGTTTACAAGCAGGGACTTATTTGATGGATTGTAATACGATTAATTATGAGATGGGGTCACACGTGTTTTGCCATTCTATTGTGATACGATCCCAATTGTATCACAATAGAATGTCATTGACCGATTGTGATACGATTACAAATCGTACTATAGTAATCGTACTTTAGTAATACTACAATAAATTGGATCTCGTAATTCGTGTGACCCTGGCCTAACTTAAAGCAAAAAAAAGTAAGCTTTCGTAACGACAATTACTTCATTGTTGCTACGAAAGCTATTATGCATTTGGTGGCTTTAAAGTCTTATAAGTGCTGCAATACCTCGGTTTATTTGTTCACCTGATTAACACGGCTTCCCACCAATATGTTTTATATTGGCAATGAACTATTCTACAACTCTGCAAGTGACGTGATTGGTCACATTTGCTTTTTTCTGTTTTGAACTTTTTAACTGTAAAATACAACATTCTGATTTATGATTAGATCCTAAACTTTACATTTTCAACTTTTGATCTTGAACTTTAGCTTTTAAACCTTAACCCTTTCAATACCACCCACTCATATAAGACAGTACCCTTGTTTACCACAGTAATTACGAGCCCAGTGTCACTAGAGACCCACTGGTTTGGGAGACATTTCATTGAAGTGAGCCCTCTGTGGTTTACATGCACTAAATAGCTCTGATGATTTTGTGTACACCTGATGACACAAATCATACAAAAAGGAGAGAAATTTAGTGTGCATCTTTCTATTTATTAAGTGTAATTTCAAGCTAGTTTTTAAACAACAAAAGTAATACAAGGCCCTGTACTCGTACATCAGTATAAAAAAGAAAAACCTAATGAAAATACCTAAAAAGTATACAATACAAAAGAAAATTAAGCACTCAAAAGTAAAAAATCTAAGAAATTAAAAATGCTTGTCTAAAAAGATGTGTCTTCAACCCTACTTCTGCATGTACTTGTATTTTCTCTCGCCCCTCCCCCTCCCCCCGCCCCCCACCCCATTCAATGTTGGTTTGAATCCGTGGCTTGTCGAACCAGTCTTCAACATTGAATGGGGTGGGGGGCGGGGGGAGGGGGCGGGGGCAGATTTGAAGGCGAGCAGATTGTACATATACATACTTATCATTTGGTATGATATTTTTCAAAACAAGGAACTGTGCACATTGGTTTATTACATTCTTTACAGATCATCCGGGTCTGTTTTCGCCTGTTTAATGTGCGGTTGCTACAAACAATGCAGTCGCGTTTCTTTCCATTGCGGTTTTTGCCAGGATAGTGTTGTTGTCTTGCCAAATCAATAGGAATGTGGTATCTCGGCCGACTTGTTGCATTAGTACGTTCCCAACCTAACAGCAAGCCTTGTACAATACCTACACGAAAATCTAGGTTACTGACATGTCTGTTGCCCTCTATGCCGTTAAAAATTACTCGGCTATTGACAATACAAATATCGAGCATACGGAAAAAAATTCGTTTCCACCATTTTAAACTCCTGTGCGTATGATTGTAGTACTGAAAACATTGATCTGCAACATCAGTACCTCCCATATTCAAATTATACAGGTCAACACAATTTGGCTTCAGAACGTCACGAAATCCACTTGTGCTCTTCTTGCAACGAATTTGCTTTTTTGACACATCAGAGTTCCCGATATTTGTTAAAAGTGTTACCGATTTTTTGTCTTGCCAAACGATACACAACTGCCCACCTTTTACCAAAAAAAGGGGGACATCTTCTCTCTTCATTTTGTGTTTTTTGGGGTTCGCAACATGGGGAATCCCCTGGGTCATGTACCGAACAGTACCACAACACCCGAATCCTAGTTCAGACAGTTCAGCTACAAGAGCTGGGCTATTGAAGTAATTGTCACAATATAGTATATGACCCTTATTCTCAAGTCCCTGGACCAGATCAATGACTAATTTTGCGGGCTTGGTCAGTATGTTTGGATGCGGGCAGTCTGAACTTATGTGTGCAACATAAACAGTTTGGGTGTTCTCACTTCCCGTGTATAGTTTCCAATTACATGTGTACCCTGTTTTTGATTCATTCAGGGAGAAGGCTTTCATACCCCGTTTGATTGGTTTTTTCGGCATGTACTGAACAAAACTTAATCGTCCCTTGAATTTTAACATGCTCTCGTCTGGAGACAAATTCTGCGCAGGGTTATACAGGTTTAGAAACTTCGGGACGAGTACTTCTATCAAGGGTCGAACTTTGGAAAGTTTATCACGTTTAGCCGAGGCTGTCTGAGCAATTTGGTTATTGGATATGTGAAAGAATCTCAGAATTGAAAGGAACCGATTGCGTGACATGATCGACGGATAGAATGGCAAGCTAAACAGTTCAGATGTCGACCAGTACATTCTATATTGAGATGATTTGTTCATGCCCATAGCAACGATAAGTGCCACAAATGCCATCATTTCTGGAATATTGGTCGGGTGCCAGGAAACTTGTTTATCAGGGTTAGAGTCTATTGTTTGTTGCGCATAGCGATTAGTCTCGTTCACCAGCATCTGCCACACAAGGTCACAGAAATACAGCTTGAAGATCTCCACTGCTGAGAGCGTAGCAAAGTCGCCGGTCGGGCCAGGATTCCCCGTGAAGGGCACAGTCGGACACTGGAAATGGTCTCGTTGCTCCCAACCGGATCGGAAATCTACCTTCGCAGTCTTGCTCGATTTTGGCAGGTGGTCAGGTTGGTCGGTAAGCTGCAACAAAAACAAACTATAACATTAGAGTATAATCTTTGTAGTTGCAAACAAGGAAACAAGAAAAAAATGGCACCCTCTATTAAGGTCGTTGCCAATAACTGTTCAATTTTATGCGAAATTTTGAAGATGCAAATTTCCTCATTTCTTTCAAAGCAGCTTATAGCATTTGCAAGATATTTGGCAAGCGGGACAGCCCCCTTCTTTTGTGTTGTAGGAATGTTGGGAATTACTTTCAGATTTTCAGGGGGGGGGGGGGGGGGGGGGGGGATTTGGTCACCAAGACTGATTGAGCCATTTTTTAACTACATGTAATGATGTACATTTCTCAATTTCAGCATTTGTAACCCCATAGACCTATATAGGCCGACGTTAGGGGTGGGCCTACAAAAATACTGGGCCTGGTGAATTACATTAGCCTAATTGATTCATTAACATAACACCGATCATGCTGCTGATAATGTTCACCAAAGAATTAGTATTAATTATTACCGAATTCCATTATTACCTCACGAAATGCTGCAGTAATGCCGTCTTCTGCCGTTTCTGGATCGTCGTCAGAAGACTCATCTTGAATGGAACCTTCCTCCGATTCTGAGCCACTGTCTGCCAAAATTTCGGCCAACATGCCATCGACGTCTGTTGCCATCATAGTTTCAGGATGCAAATGGCGTCTGTACTGTGCGTCCTCCCCTTTTATGTATTCACGGCAAACCCACCTATTGTTGTCCCTTTTTAGTTTTGTGAATTTATATATATAGGGCGGGCGCGCGTGTAAAACTTGAACCGTCTTCATTCATGCCAATAGAGGGCGCCAAACCAAAAAACTCTGAAAGCATTTGCAGGTGGTGACAAAGGTCGCCTTGGGTCTCAACTGAAAGACAATCTCGGGCACCATTTGGTGCCTTTGGGATTAAAGCGAAAAAAACAAAGGGCTCCTTTTGGCGCCTCCGGGAATGGAAGGGTTAAAGGGACAGTGTCGTCAGTACAAGGATGAAGTTTTTGAAGTGAGCCCTCTTGCTGATTCTCAATTCTCCATTCCTATTTTTAGCAGCAACTGATGAACTTTTGACCTGGCCGACCGCACAAGTCATGAACACCGCGCGCGCGCGCCTCTTGTCTGGCAGGCTAGGCCTGCAGGAATATGTTCATGTACGTAGACTAGACGTACATATACGTACGTACGGACGTGTACATGACTTTTTGTACTATGTAGGCCTACATGTTGAAAAGTCAGATAAAGTGGCGTAAAACATTGTGAATATTTTTTTTTCGAAATCAGTATCGATTAAAATATCACATAAAATGGTCACAGAAAGCGACATGAACCACGATTTTCCAGTGTGACGGCAGGGTCCTGGTTGGCCTGGGGAGGTGCATAATTTATAACGGCTTTGCATAACACAATCCACAAGCTACTCAATGCAAATCTGTTTCTTCTTCGCTTTCATTTCATTTTGTCGTGATTATTTTGGTGAAGGGGTGGGGTGGTTCCTTGGACATGACTTGGAAGCAGCCTCACGCAAATATCTCAATGTCTCAAGTTTGTTTACATATGGCGACTACCCACGTGCTCATGGCCCAATTTCATGGCGCTGTTTTATAGCACAAATATTTGGTTAGCACATAATTTGTTTGCCTTATTTTGCAAAAATGAGTTGTCAGCCAAAATCGTATTTGGTGTGTAGTCAATACACATCAAATACGATTTTGGCCGCCATCCTACCATTTCGGTTTTTAAAAACCACAGTCGCACTAAGTGCCCCATTCATTCGATTTCACAAAGCACTAGTTTGTCCAGGTATTTTTTACCACAACGTCAAAACGGAAAAGTTCAGCAACCTTGGGGTGACGTGACTCACAAAGTTGATAAAATTCCCCAAACGTTGATATAAAAAGCATGCCTATTGGACAATAAATTCTAACGACCATTTTTGCTTGAAAAAAATATATCTAATCAGTGTACACACTTTTTTACATGTACTATAGTACAGTAGTGAAAAGCTACATGCACAGTACACAAAAATATGTATGCAGAGCTTTTGTCAATGTGTAACGAGCGCGCGCGCGTCTAGTCTGGCATATATCCGGAAATAAATAATCCGCACCGCCCACATAGACTTGTTCTAGTCTCACGTGTCATAATCAGCAGCGCAACATTTGCACGCACAACAGGTTTTCATAGAGTCCGTATAAGCCCAACAGTCGTACACTGGGGTAAAGTTTAATACGCAAGCAAAGTCGCAGTGCGCATGCGCTAAGGCTCAAATTCGGTCCGAATTTCAAAACGCGGTGAAGCTGACGACACTGTCCCTTTAACAGTAAAATATCCTCAGCCATACACTCCACATACTATGTACAATGTACAATAGATGAAAAATATGCAGGGCATATGCATTTAAACCAGTTTAGGGTTAGGATGAGAAGTGCATGTAAAATATCTTACACACTTTTGCCTTTAAATTTTCCCCTTCGGTGAAAACCAAAACAAAATGTAGAGGCCGAGCTGTACAAGTTCATAAATTACTAAACAAGTAAGGGCAAAAAGTTATCCCCTTGCACCATATGAGGGAAACAAAGTAAAACTTCTATCCAAAAGGCACTACATTGTACCCATAAAATGTTTGTGTTAGTTGAAACATGTTTCACTTAACCCCCTCATTTTGTTCCAACTAAACCCGCTGGCCCATTTGAAATTTGCAGGCTTACTACGCAACAACAGGTACTACAATTGAACATTTCTTTAACCTCATTTTTCCCAGATTTCCAAAACTGAATGACATCTATCCATATTTGTGTACTTTCAGTATAATTCCTGGAAGCAAGCGCTTGCAAGTTCCCCGCATTTCAGCTTCCTTTGTGTGGAATGGAAGTGCAGTTATGGCAATTGCAGGGCAGGGCTGCATCTATTTGATGGCAAGTGACAAGTGCCGTTTATTAGAGGAGAAAGAGGTTGGTTTACACTTTAATTAATCATGAACATACCAAGTTTGATTTTGTATTCATAAATACCTTAGACAGTTTACGCATCATCATTGGCTGAGAGCACATCACGTGGCCGGTTTTAAACAAGCGATAATGACCAGTACTAATGACCAGCGCGTATGGAACATGCACACGCACACAGAAACTGCCCGCGTCTTAAAGCAAAATGTGCACTGTGACAAAATCTACCCGGTCTTGCGCGTACACAACACGCCTGCATTACGCGTAACGTGCGCGATCGAACAAACAATTTACTCAACGCACATAGCTAGCAGTTTACATGAACAAAGTCATAAAGGGAAAAAGTGAATGCAAAACATGGCAAAACGACAAGGTAATTTTTGAGAGTTTTACCGATTTACACAATTTATTTATGAATGTGATTAAAAGTGTGTTTGGCCAGTTTGCCAGTTTAAAACCGGCTAGGCCCATGAACACTGATGCCCGGGCATTATCACTGTCCAGGCCCCTAGCCAGCTTTCAACGTATGTTCAAGACGAGCAAAACCCACTTTTATTCCCTAAGTAATGTAGTTGTCACGACATACATGTATCAATATAAACTGCAATGTAGATCCACATCTATGCGTATTTCGTGGCACGAATTTGGCGCGCATGCATAGCTGACGAGTCTGTGCCTTTAATATTTGACAACCTCTGGTGGTTTTGTTGTTGAATGAATGGTACAATGTTCTGCAGACAAATTTTTTAAAAAGATAATTTTACCCACAATGACAAAGGGACACATTTTAAAAGAAATGTGTTTATTAGCGTTGCTATCAACTGATTTAGTCTGATTCTTTTTTCTTGGCAACTCTTGATCACTGCAAATTTACTGGGGCTGCTGAAATTGTTATCCAACATCACTTAAATTGTCTAGTTGTTAAATTTCCTTTGGCTGAACTGCAAACAACACATGCACACTGTGCTTAAAGTGATACAAATTTGCAATCCCCTTGAAGACTATCTTGTATTCCTGTTAATTTTTCTGTAACAGAAATCTGATGAATCTCAATCAGACACGGACGATGACCTTCCAGAGATGTTTTCTATCAAACGCCCCAGAAGTAGCACCACTGAGGTGATTTATTATTTTTGTTGTGTTTTTATAATTTAGTACATTATTATATGCCTTTATTTACAGTAAAATCGCGTTAAGTTGAAACCGGATAACTCGAAACTCCATTTACCTCGAAGTGATCGCACATTCCCGACATAAGAATATAATTTTGTGCACACGAATACTCCCGTAACTCGAACTTCCAACACGAGTAACTTTGTTTAGCTCGAAATTTTTTCAGCTAGTCCCAAAAGAAACCGCTTCTGACACGATCACAAAGTGTAAAAAGCTCTCCATGTGTCACAACTGTCAATTTCAATTTCTCTTTTCATCGAGAAATTCAAGGAATGCAAACACATGCACGCAATCGAACTCGTAACCACAATGGATGGGGCCTTCCTGGAACGCCTGAATGGTACCGGGGCCAATTGATGTCCGTGCGTGGTTTGGCACATTTCGCGCGTGTGGTAGCATTCAACAGCCACGAATAGCATACCCAATAAACGCCACAAGTACGCCCAAATCAATGACGTAAAATTCACTAATAGTCGTCGTTTTGCCTAACCGATATGCGACCGAAACCTCACTAATGACGAATTGTACCCGACGATTAACGGTAACGGCCGGACGACCGGACGTGCATTCGGGTAACTTCGGGAACCTTCGGAAAAAGGAGGAATTCCTCCTGTTTAAAAATGGCGTAATTTGCGGCTGCCGGACCTTAAATTCAGTCTAGTCAAATAATTGTTGGTCCGGGTACCAGACTATTGCAAGCAGTGCCAGTGGACAATAGTGCGCCCTCTATTGACACAGGAAAGCACCGACACGTAAACTGCGTGTCGTGCACGTGTACGTTATGCCTACGCTCGCCGGGAATCCCAAAAGGAAGACACAAAACACTTGGTACGTTGGATTTTTTAAGCTTTAATTTTTGTACAAAATACAATCACAGAAAATACACCTTCAATAAATACAAGAAATCATGTGAAACCTGCTGATTTTCTCGCTTGGAAAAGACTTAAAAAGGGCTAAATATCGAGTCCCAATCCATACACATTTATGGCTTGTGTACCATGCTTGTATAGGCTAGCGATACGGTACATATATTTCGAGCGTTGGAACTCAAATGGAAGGAGCAAATCGGGACCTCCGTTTAACTCGAACTCTGGATACCTCGAAGTTCTCGTACATTCCCTTGAGTTTCGACTTAACGAGATTTTACTGTAGTTTAAAGGCACAGGCTCGTCAGCAATGCGCGCCCGCCAAATGTGTGCCACACAATACGCAGCTCCATGGCAAAGGCATGGTGCTGCGTGTTTCGAGCACGAATTTGGCGGGCGCGCTTTGCTGACGAGCCTGTGCCTTTAAATACATGATGCGAGAAACATTTCAATGTGACAGTACATCCACAAAACACACTGTGCACAGTAACAATGTGCTTGGCTCATGTCATGCAAAGGGTCTATGGCTATACAGTCGTCCTGCGAGACAGACCGCTACTTTGTGTAATTTGGCCTAAAAGTACACCCACAATTGGAAGAGAAAAAATGTATCTGACATTGTTTGTAGCCAAGTGATAACAAGGCAGGTACACAATTTTAATATTTAAAACTCGTGGGTTTAGTTATGTGAAAATCTTGTCACACGATAGCTTCGCCAGGCGACTCGGCCCTTTATAAACCTTTGTCCCTACTCTGGCTGAACTGTTTTTAGTGATTGCACGCATAAACCTTAATACATTTTATATTCCTCAGACTGAGCCTTCCACAGTTAGTACTCCGAGAACTTCTCAACCAAAACGCAGCAGGAGTGGCCATCACAGAGGCAGCACTACTAGGAATGTTGCTCATCAAGTGCAGGTGTTTATTTTCTTTCAATGCAAACTTGTTAACATGCAAAGAAAGTGAATTTTTTGTTATTGATTTTGGTCAGAATAATTTAGTGGGAACAGCCAATCCTAATCAGAGAGGAAACAACTGCGACACCGTGTTTCAACACCACTTGTTGGCTTCATACGTGTAGCTCATTGTCAATTGGCGTCTCCACTCAATGGTTATTGGTCCCATGCGCATTGCACTTCATGTTTTAGAATTTATTAATGTTATAGCCTTTCTTCGAGATGTTCTAATACTTTTCTGAGCACATGGCGGGGCACTTATTTATGTTCGAATTCGCTGACCACATTAGTGGCTCATGCCGACACCCAAAGTCAAACTTGTACGTACATGTACTCCATAAATATGCTTGCTTTACGTTTTTTACACAGCATGGTAGTGACAGTGACTCGGAAAGTCTCGGAAAAACTGCTACTCTGTCAACAAGGGATAATTATGCAGTAACCAAAAGCAGTACCAGACCATATACATCATATTCATCCAGAAATGAATCCAAACCAGCTTGCCTCGCACAAATTGTCAGGTACTTTGATTACTAAAATGAAACTGACTGCACAATGAATATTGCATTTTGTAAAATTGTTGGTGAAATACACACAAACATGTACATTCATGACATTGGATGGACCGATATCTATTGGAAAACCAAGCACAGTAAAATAAAAAAATATTGGGGTAATTTCAAGAAAAATCAACCAGGGACTCCAGGGTGACCATCTCATATTTTGGTAATGTACCGACCCAGGGGTGGGGAGGATCGCCATGTGCTTATCCTCAGTGATTAAGGTTGCTCATCACCAGGGTAGGAGGGGTGTCCCTCCCGGCAAGGGGACTCTCAAGAAATAGTACATCACTCGGAGGTATAAATCTCTTTGGCATCTTTTATTGCAAGTCTCCTTCGGTGGTTGGACTTCAACTGGGTGTTTTTATTTCCTATTACAAAATCCAACAAAGTAACAATACCTTTTTATAATTAAAAGTCTTTAAATAGTTTTACATAATTGGGCTGTAGTGTACTCTGCAGCAGAGCACGAAAATACACTTCAAAGTTCAGCATCCATGTGCAAATTATCAATGCATCAACTCACCCAACACCTTCAATTCAAAGACAGAGCATCAAACTCCAAATAGGAAAATGGGTAGGCTTCAATCTCTACATTGTGTACATTGTCACACACTGCAATACAAATACATTACGTACATGAGCAAAGGTAGATGCAGTGAATTTAGCATGCATTACATGCAGTGAATTTAGCTATACATGTACAGTTCGCAATTATGACAATAGTCACAAAACAAACTTTTCTCTTTTAAATAGAAGTTCTGGATCGTCGAAGTGTAAACAACTCGGAGTCAGAAGAGATCTTGCATATCGTATAACATGGTTTATTGGTTTATTCGATCTGTAACAATAGCAAACATAGAATACAACGTTAAGTATGCTATCTTGAAAATATGTAAATTAACACTGCTCAGTGGGTGCCCCTTTAATGTGGTAACAACCAATTTAATGGGAGAAACTCAAATAAAGTCATTTCCAACACATCTATCAAATCTCTAAAATCATCTAAGGATGGCCTGAAAGAATACACCTAAATTCTTAAACCTAAATTCGGTGCAATACAATCGGTCAGGAAGGTCACCAAAAGACTACATCTAATTTCAAGTCACATGTTCCGGTAAATACTCAATCACAGTAAAATGCACATAACTCTCTTAAATTGACACTAAAATACACTTACTTCTTTGGCAAGACTCTTCCACATAGGACTCAGCACTGGATCTTCTTGCATCCAATGAAACTACTTAAAAACAGGTTATATTTTCGCCCAAACTGGCAACAAACAAAGCATAACTTGATCAAACATGGCTGAACTGATTTATGAGTGACATGTGAATATCGACTAACTAAATGTGAACTATTGAGGGCGCTCTTCAGAATCTGGTCTTGTCAGGCAACTCTGTTCACCAGAACATCCTCCGCCCGGCCTAATGCTCATCTCCATATCCCTCTGCAGGATAGAGGACCGCTACTTTGGTGATAGGTCGGACATACTGTCCATTGGCTGTACGAACTTTGATGTTCCGAACTCGCCCATCTGGTCCCGGGTAGACTTCTAAGATTCTGCCGATGTGCCACTTGCCGCGGATGGCGTTCTGGTCAGCTACCGTCACGATGTCGTTCACTCGAACATTACGCCTCTCTGTCTGCCACTTCTTGCGCAGGACCAATAGTGGTAGCACGTCTCGGATCCAACGTCGCCAGAACGAATCCACAATCTTCTGTACAAACTCTACTCGGTGATTTGGATTCTTCGTACTTCGAAACGGACCTTGGGGTACCTCAGAGGAAGACCTTCCAAGCAGGATGTCGTTTGGGCAGAGGTAAGCACCATCATCTGGGTCGTTCGGGATTCTTCCAATTGGTCGCTGATTGATGAGATTGGCCACTTCAAGCAGAACTGTGTAGAGCTCAAAGGGTGTTAGCACTTGTGCTCCAACTGCGTGTTTTAATGCAGACTTGCAGCTTTTCACGAGCGCCTCAGCGCAGCCATTCTGGTGTGGGGCTGCTGGTGAGATGAATCTCCACTCCATCTGCTTTTCTGCGCAGAACTGCTGAAGTTCTTTGGCATTCCACCCCTTTATCATCTCGCGAAGCTCTCGCTCAGCTCCTACAAGCTGTGTGCCGTTGTCACTTATCATTAGTGCCGGATAGCCTCGGGTGGAAAAGAATATTCGCAGAACTTGCATGTACTCCATGGTGGAATAGTCAACAGCTAGCTCCAGGTGGACTGCCCTCGTATTTAGGCATGTGAAGATTACTCCATAGTGTTTGGAGGTCTTGTTGCGTCCGATCTTCACCTGGTACGGCCCGAAGTAGTCACATGACGTGAAATGAAATGGTGGTGTGTAAGGTGCCAATCTCTGCTTCGGCAAATCGGCCATGATTTGTGATTCCACCTTGTGATCTGTTTCTCTGCAAACTACACACCTGAACTTCACCGTCTTGGCAAGGGTGTGGGCTTTCAGGATCCAGTACAATCGTCTTGTCCTCGCTACTGTGGTTGCGACACCAGTATGCCCATACTGGTGCATGTGACGCATGATCAGACGTGATACGTGGTGGTCGTTCGGTAGGAGGGCTGGATGCTTCGATTCATACGACATTGATGATTCCTTTACTCGACCTCCTACCCTCATTAGTCCATCTGCTTCTATGAATGGACTCAGTGTTTTGAACTCTCCCTTGGCGAGGCGGTCATGGAGGCTCTTCTGTGCATTCTTGATCCAATACTTCTCTGTCTCTTGGAGCTCCTGTGGTGACAGTGGACCATCTTTGGTTGTCATTCCATTTTGTCGTTTAGCACGCAAGTTCCAGACAAACCTCAGAGTGTAGGCTGTCACTCTGATCAGCTTTCTCCAGGAGGAAATCTTGCGGCAGTCCATTACCTCTGGTCTCATCTGTGTCAAGAAGACATTTTGTGTCTTTCGTTGTTCTCTTTCTACTTCAGCTCGGTCTACGATGGAAGCATCTTGGGGCCAGTCCTCTTCGGGTAGACACAGGAAGTCTGGCCCATGTTGCCATCGATCGGACAGTCGTTTGACGGGTATGCCACGAGACACATCATCGGCTACATTGCTCTCCCCTGGGACGTGTCTCCACTGTGATGGATCAGATCTACTCTGAATTTCCGCAACTCGATTGGACACGAATGGCTTGAAACCTCGTGCTGTGCTACGTATCCACGCCAACGCAATCATGCTGTCAGAAAGAAAGATTGTCTTGTCTATCTGAAGTCTGGTTTCCTCAGTGATGGTTGTGTACAGACGGGCAGCAACTACTGCTGCTTGTAGCTCCAGGCGGGGTATGGTCAGCGTTTTCAAGGGTGCAACTCTTGACTTCGCAGCAATGAATCGGACATCGTATCTACCATCACTCCGCATCCATCTAGCGTAAGCACAAGCACCAAAGGCGTCTTCTGATGCGTCTGAGAAAATACAGAGTGTCGGATTTCCGATGGCATCAAAGGGGGTGAGTGATCTCTGGAAATGCACGTCATTTAGCTCCTCCATCTCTTCAAACAGTTGGATCCACAAGTTTTGCTCAGCCAATGAAAGTTCTTGATCCCAGTCGTATCCCCTTTGCCAAAGTCTCTGCATACCAATTTTTGCTCGTATCAGGAATGGTGCAGCAAATCCAATCGGGTCAAACACTCTGGCAACTTGACTCAGGACTCTTCGTTTTGTCAGTTTTATCTTGGGTCCTCCAGCTTCTGTAGACAAATATTTGTCTAAGTCCAGGGTAGTTTTGTAGGACAGGTCGTCGTCTTTAGGGTTCCAGACTGCCCCTAAAACTTTCTCTTGTGTCGGGTCCTGATTGGGTTTCAGCTCATGGCGATCATGGTTAGCAGGGTCTCCTGTTAGTGGCTTGTTGGACAGCCAGCCTTTCACCTTAAATCCTCCCTGGCTTAGGATGATGTCAAGGGCAGTTGTCAACTTTTGTGCATCCTCTATTGTGGGGACAGAATCACAGATATCATCCATATAGGTGTTTTCTTCCAACACCCGTGCCGCCTCTGGAAACTTATATTTTCCTTCTTCAGCTGTTTTTCTCAATGCTGTTTGTGCCATAGCCGGTGCAGGTTTATCTCCGAATGTGAGGACGGTTTTGACGTAGACATCTGGCTGTTGGTCTGTCTTCATGTCTCTCCACAGGAACCGGTGAACATGTTGATCTCTCTCGGGTATTAGAATTCTGTGGTACATTTTTGAGATGTCACCTATGACAGCTACTTTATTCTCTCGAAATCTCAGGATCACCCCAAACAGGTTGTTCAGTAGATCTGGCCCTTTCATCCAGTAGTCATTTAGACGATGCCCTTGGTATGTCGCAGATGTATTGAACACTATGCGTAGTGGGGTGCTTTTACTGCCCGGCTTTAGGACTCCATGGTGAGCGATATAGTGGATTGGACCAGTGTAGGACTTTAACTCCTCTTCAGACAGCTTTCTGGCAAACTGCATCGCTGTCATCTCTTGTATCTGTTTATCGTAGGCACTGGCATGGTCAGTATTCTTCATCAGTCGGCGTTCTATCGATTCTAGTTTTCGTTCTGCTTGTATTTTATTATCTGGAAGTAGATTTGGATCTCGTTTCCACGGGTATGACATGATCCACTGGTTGCCAATCTTGGTACAGCTTTGCTCAATGACTCTAGCTTCCTCCACCTCAGTAGGGCTCATCTTTTGTGGTTCACAGCTGCATGTGTTTGACGTAACTCCCATGGCTTCAGTTGTCCAGAAATCTGCTAAGTCGACTGGTGTCGACAACTTCACATGCAATACTCGGCTCGTTTGCATTGGTTCCCCTGGGATTGCTCCGAAAATCACCCAACCCAGTGGTGATTGACGAGCAACTAGATTTCCAGCCTCAATTGTCTGTCCGCAGTGCATCTTTGCATAGTCTATTCCGATGAGAAGGTCAACAGAGCCGCTTCCTCGATGGAGACTGTCCGGGTGGATTTTGAAGTTTTGTGCTATGGTTGTGAGATTCACAATAGCCAACTCGTCACAGATACAGGGAATGCCAACGGCCGATACTGTATGGAACTGGGACTTGTTCAGTGGGCGGATACGAACTTGGTATATCTTTGTTCGTAATTCTTCCTCCTCGCCTCCAACCTTAGTGATTGTGGTTACAACTTCCTTTCCTTTCAGCTTCAGATTTTCTGCGAGTGACATCCGAATTAAACTTATCTGAGCACCAGAGTCAAACAGTAGGTTTCCTAACTTATGGTTGTCATGGTTACCGATATCAACCAAAACAACGGGCAGCATTGCTTCTCTGCAGTTTACTGATGCGACGCCAACAAGATTGGTGTTATTGGCAGAAGTGGAGTGTAAAAGTGGGTGATGAAAGAGCTTGCATTGGGTGCCATTCATCATCCCTGGGCATTGACGTCTTCGAGAACAGGTCGCAGCATTATGGTTTCTGCCGGCCTTCTTTAAGCAACTGAAACATGCATGGTTGGTTTTCATCAACTGCATTCGGTCAGCGGGGCTCATGGACTTGATTTTTGGGCATTGATCCAACCAATGCTCAGACGTTTCACACAGCCAACACTTAAAACTGGGGGAAAACTTTTGGTCAGCGGGTTTTTTGACGTAGTTAACTGCTACTGTGTGACGTGCAGAATTCTGGTTTCTCACTGGGGCTATAGCTCTCATGCGCGTCTTCATTTCTGACGTCATCCACTCCATCAGATTTTGTAGGGTAGCCTCTTTCCTTTCTCCTTGAAGGACTCGAAACCATACCTTTCGATCATCTGCGGCCAGTTTCCTCTCAATCAGTGCAAGCATGTAGTTGTTATCCATATCGTGGGGACGGCCAACTTCTTTCAAAACATTGTGACTCCTCTTGACTAGGTGAACCAACTCACAGAATCTGTTATCTTCTTCATCCCGGAGAGCTTTGAATTTCGTGATATCTTGAGTGATGATGTCGGCCACGAATCTGGGGTCCCCATAGATGGAATTTAGATATTCCCATGCGGCGTCATAATCTGAACCCAAACCCTGGATGAGGTCAAGGGGTTTGCCATGCAGACATGTGCGTAAAATAGCTATCGCATCTCTCTTACTGTATCGTTGATCTATCATGTGGCAGAAATCAGATTTAAAGGTGAAGTACTCTCGTACATCTCCGGAAAACTTTGGCATTTTCGGCTTTTCCAATCGGAGTGCGGATGAAGAAAGACTGGTTGAGATATGTATCGTCTCGGCTTTCAGCGGGTTGTCAGGTTTTTCAGACGTCACGGTGACTGCTGTATCGAGGTCAGATTTGACGGGATTTGCAGATGGAACAGGATTCGCAGATGGGACCGGATTCGCAGATGGGACCGGATTCGCAGATGTCTGGTTAGCATCTTCAGGATTGGCGGTAATCTCGTCATCGTTGGTAGCATTTTCTGAGTTAGCAATTGATGGAGACGGTACATCGTAGTTAGCATTTCCGGGGTTAGCAATTGACGGAGACAGTACATCATGGGTAGCATTTTCGGGGTTAGCAATTGACGGAGACAGTACATCAGCGGCAGGGGTATCAACAGCTTTGGACTGTATGAAATCGGTAGCCTCACACTTGCTCTGCAAATAGGAATCTTGGCAGACTTCTAACCAGGTTTCCTCAGCTTCAAACTGCTCTTCATCATCAATATATTCGGTGTACTCCTCATGCTTAACTAGCAGATTATCATAAGCCTGGTCGAGTTTAATCAATAAATCTCCTACCTCTGTGGCGGTGCGATCTCCCTCTATCAGCTTCCGCAGTGCCTTACCCCGTCGCGTCAATGCAGCTTTCGCATTCCGCCTCTTCACCTTGGCTTGTTTCACAGCGTTGATGGTATCGGTCATATCTGACGGTTTGTTGTTACACCTCGGACCCCGTGGTTAGCATCATAGAAATCGAATGTTGTGGATCGTCGAAGTGTAAACAACTCGGAGTCAGAAGAGATCTTGCATATCGTATAACATGGTTTATTGGTTTATTCGATCTGTAACAATAGCAAACATAGAATACAACGTTAAGTATGCTATCTTGAAAATATGTAAATTAACACTGCTCAGTGGGTGCCCCTTTAATGTGGTAACAACCAATTTAATGGGAGAAACTCAAATAAAGTCATTTCCAACACATCTATCAAATCTCTAAAATCATCTAAGGATGGCCTGAAAGAATACACCTGAATTCTTAAACCTAAATTCGGTGCAATACAATCGGTCAGGAAGGTCACCAAAAGACTACATCTAATTTCAAGTCACATGTTCCGGTAAATACTCAATCACAGTAAAATGCACATAACTCTCTTAAATTGACACTAAAATACACTTACTTCTTTGGCAAGACTCTTCCACATAGGACTCAGCACTGGATCTTCTTGCATCCAATGAAACTACTTAAAAACAGGTTATATTTTCGCCCAAACTGGCAACAAACAAAGCATAACTTGATCAAACATGGCTGAACTGATTTATGAGTGACATGTGAAAATCGACTAACTAAATGTGAACTATTGAGGGCGCTCTTCAGAATCTGGTCTTGTCAGGCAACTCTGTTCACCAGAACAAGTTCTAATAAAGTCCTTTAAACATTAACAGTTGTACCATGGATGACTTCAATATATTCTCAGTGTTTGTCTTAGTGATTAAATAAAAGTTGTACCTCAGATTTTCGATCCAAACACAGCCTCAAAGTCCCGAGAGCGCAAGAAACAAGCTCATGTGGTCTGCCGTATGCATGCTTGTGTGCAAACTCACTGACTACACCACGCACATGTGTGCAGCCTACAATACACTACAGTGCTATGCCTATGGACCTACACACACACACTAAAACGTGCGCCAGACAGGCGGGTCATGAAGGCCTAGCCTTGTGATTAAAGGGAAATGCTTGTTGGGCAATAACATTAAAGGGAAACGCTAATTATACTAGGCGTACATGGCGTACCCTTACAGTAAAAATTTGACCAAATATAAGTTAAAGTGTGTAATGCAAAACCCCAAAGTTACAGTGGAAAAGCCTAAATGGTTTCAGAGTTACATGTATGAGCGTTTCAATTCTGGGTGCCACATGTATTTCTTGGATTGGTGAATTGCTACACTGATTTGTGAGGGTTTTTGAAAGGTCATAACTTTATTTTTTAAAATGATGGGAAGATGAAAATTGCTACTGTGGCTAGTTATTGCCCACACTTTCAGAATTTGGCATCAGAATGTGGTTTTGAACCGTTGAGTACAGATGATTATTTTTGCATCAAGTATGGCTATATGTTTGAGCTGTGTATGTTTCATTTCGTTGGAAATATGCATTTCTCATTCTTGTTTTGTTAATAAAGCTCTGAAACAAAACCAAAAAACATTGTTTGGGTTATCTGAAATAATTCCTTTTTTTTTTAAAGTTAATGTGCGAGGCGTGTGGCAGGTGTAAAGTACCTACATGTATAAAACAGTTATTTGATGATTAATTTCCAAAATGTAGTTTGGTGCCCAAATAACAATCATCCAGAGGAATACTTGCTCTAGGTCCATAATTGAACCTACTAGTTGAGCTCAAAATATGCAAGAAATGCTTTCCGCCTAATCCAAATACAATTTTCAGAAGCTAGTAACTTTTTAATGCTTTAGCAAAGCCCAATTAGAATGCCAGATTTTAAAAGTGTAGGCAGTAACTACATGTAGTCAGTACAGTACCAATTTTCAGCTTCCTACAATGTATCATGTTTACAAATGAAGTTATAACCTTTCAAAAACCCTCACAAATCAGTGTAGCGATCCACACGTGCAAAAAAGATGTGTGGCACCCAGAATTGAAACGCTCATACATGTAACTCTGAAACCATTTAGGCTTTTCCACTGTAACTTTGGGGTTTTGCATTACACCCTTTCAATTTTTACTGTAAGGGTACGCCATGTACGCCTAGTATAATTAGCGATTCCCTTTAATGTTATTGCCCAACAAGCATTTCTCTTTAATCACAAGGCTAGGCCTTCATGACCTGCCTGTCTGGCGCACGTATGTGTGTGTGTGTTAAACTTTACACTGTAACTTTGAGGTTTCTCATTACACCCTTTCAGGCATATTTGGTAATTCTTTTAGCCAAATCTGAGATGGTCACCATGGAAATTTTTGGAAAATTGGTTGATGTGGCATTGAATGACTCATGTGGCTTTTTACAGAACAGCTTCTCAACCTAGGTTTATTGATCTCCACTACCGGTTTTGTCCGGGCGTGTCGCCCGGACAAAATCATCAGTGGGACCGTTAATAGCGCCCGGACAAAACAAAATACTATTTCTCCTCCAAAAAACTATGAAAGTACAGCCAAGTCATTCCAAAATGAGGTGTAAATTCACCTAACGTGATTCGGTAGCCACTGCTGTCATTATTGATAATCACTATCGGATGATCGGTGACCTAGATCCGCATCGATAACGGCCATGACAGTAGCATGCATTTGTTAAACAGTGCCCTCAAGAGGCAAATGTGTTGACCTCTTGAGGGCGCTGCATGCCAAGTACTTTAGGTAAAATTGAGTTGGATGTCGAAGAAATTATTCCCTACAGTAAAGTAACATATTGAGTTGGGTGTCATTGAAGAAATGTCTGAAAAGCATAATGTTTTATGTTGCACTTAATACAGGTAATTGTTTGGTTAAGTTTTCTAAATGTTTTCTTCATGCATGTTTTAAATGTGCATATTTGTTGTATGTTTGAATTTAACAGTGATTCCTTATATAAAGATTCCATTACGGAAGAGGAACGTTTGAGCGAGGAACGCGCAATGGATATGCTGGCTGAGGATATGTCGGAGGAGAAGCCACAAGACATTGACGTTGATGGACTTAGGTAGGTGACTGGGTGGTCATTATGATGTGATTCATTTTTAAGCGTACGCATCACCTGACTCCTTGGCTTTTGAGCCTGCATTTTATATAGGCTACCCGCCGATAGAGCCGACTACTGCTTGAGTCAGCAGTTTCCTTCCCTAGGTACCAGGTACCCATTTTGTTCCTGGGTGGTGAGAAGCAATGCGTAACAAAGAACCTTGCTGAAGGGTACACACACCATGGATGGGTCGGACCGGGATTCGAACCCACTACCTTTGAAACTAACATGTTTTAAATATGATACACTATACCGCTCCGCCATAGTACTAGAGAGACTCTTGGGTCAGTCCATGTCAAATCACCCAAAAAAATGCACATTTTAAACCTGACCCTCTCCGATTTTGGTGAAACTTGGTATACTTGTTGATTGGGATCCCACAGCACCAAATATCAAAATTTAGATCGATCGGACCAGTGGTTCCGGGGATACGACCCCCCCCCCCCCCCCCCCCCCGAATTTTAGAATTGTTTGCTAAAAGCAGCATGCATGAACGTCCACCTTTCAGTCCTCATATCTAAGGAACTACTGAGCCATTTTGGATTTAATTATGTTGGGGGTGCATTGACCTTTGCTATGACCTCGAATTTGACCTTGTGGATCACGTGATCTTAAAATGATCTTTCCTGAAATTTAATCTCCCACTCGTTAACGAAAACTTTCAGAGGTGTAATATTCTTTGTTTAGCAGTAATACTAATTCAAAAGTTGCCCACCTGCAGAGATGATTGATACAGTGCATTACAATGTGCATGTATCAAGTACAGTATACATGTACATACATTGTATGTACATGTGTACTTTGTAACTTGTATCAATATTTTCTTCATATTACTTATTGGGTTGTTATATCGTTGCATTAGACTGCTTTCCTCTGACTTCATGCCTTCCCCCGTGGAGGGGGTGGGGATTGCTGTGTATGCCGGACAAACCCATACTGTGCATTCTCACGCAAAAAATAGGCCTCCTATTGCGGACAGACATACTGGTACACATGGAAAATATCCCCACCGCTGTTACGGGTGCACGTGCCTGCCTTTTAAGGAAAAAAACGCTTTCCCTATCTCTCAAAATTGGAACGCATTTGCAAAAACGGTGCATGGTAACTAATCCAAATATATCGTCACATCCTTTCCGATTCCCAAAGTGGTGCCTGGAGTCTCATTTGCTGCTATATATATATATAGCAAACTGATTCAACTTCGGAGAGTGCTCAACTTTACACAAGGAGCGGTACAAAATCAATCACAAACTAGTTTCGTGGATACCTCCACTCGTCAGGGAATTGTAATGGCGTTTTCGAAACATTCTACCTGTACATCAACTTGGGGGGACGCACGAACATAAAACGCGTGCTGGGATTGCAGGTGTATGTTTACAACATGACGCGGGCATGGGGAAAATATGGCCGTGCCCGCACTACCCGGCCGCAGCTCGACTAAACACAAGTCCAAACATTTCGGACACGGCCTTACATTACATTATGCGCGTGGTTTGGGCGTGCTTTATCAGTTTGAACTTTGCCGCGTGCCGGCATGCGCTAGTTAGCTCAGATCTTTTGTTTAGAGTAGCCATTTCTGGGTGGCAGATAATATAGAATTTGTCCATTGGGCACAAGTTTCATCTTTTACTGATGTTAGAGTATGGTTGAGCATTGCTCAAGATTTTCCACTTAGTTGTGAATTTAGTGAATTCTAACGTCAGTAAAAGATGCAACTTGTGCACAATGGACAAATTCTAATGTTAGGCCGTGTCTGAATTGTTTGGCTGTGGCTTCAAGTTACACGAGTGTCTATTGTGGTGACTGCAGCCACATTCCATGGACTCGTGTGCGATGCCGAGCCGCGGCCGGGTAGTTCGGGCACGGCCATATTTTCACCACGCCCGCGTCATGTTGTAAACATACGCCCGCAATCCCAACGCGCGTTTTTGCGTTCGCGCATTCCCCTAACTTGATGCACAGGTAGAATGTTTCGAGAATGCCATTACAATTCCCTGACGAGTGGAGGTATGCACGAAACAGATGTCGGAATAAAATATGGTGAACTAAAACCTATCCTAGTTTGTAATTGATTTTCTATATATATATATATATATATATATATATATAGATTTTGGCAAGTACAAAGCTCTGCCTGAAAGAATACTACGATTGCATAGGATGTCTTTGTCGTAGCAAATAAAGTATTATAAACTAATTTATTTTTTACATTTGTAGGTCACTGCAAGAGCTTTTAATTGAACTTGCCTCCAAAGTAGACCTCAACGAAGGGTGCCTCTCTATTTCTGTTCGTAGACACCATCTACTTACAGATTGCCTCATGTCTATCGGGTACAATCAGCAAAATCTTCTGAAGAAACTGCAAGTTTCATTTACTGGAGAGGCAGGAGTTGACGTGGGTGGACTCAGCCGGGAGTTTTGGACCCTCTTTGTGAAAGAAGTCTCCGAGTCGGACATGGTTGAAGGTACGTTGTGTTCTTGTTTTGTAAATAAAGCTCTCAAACAAAACCAAAAAAACATTGTTTGGGTTATCTTAAATAATTCCATATTTTTTTTGAGTTAATGTGTATGTTAATCTGGGCCCAATTTCATAGAGCTGTTTAACAGCCCATTTCCTGTTAACCGAGCATCCAGCTATTTCATAGACATTGTTAGCGGTAAGCAACTAAAAACCTGCCTTAACCGCAGAGCAAAATTTTGAAGATAGTCACGCAACAATGGCGGTTTCCAAGCACGCCGCGGCCGTGAAATAGCCTTAACGTTAGCACGTTTTCAGCTAGCGCTTAAAGGCCCTGTTAATGATCTGTTTCTGAGCGATTATGCGAATAAAACCATTATAAATCAAAAGAAAGACATCAACAAACTCGTCCGAAGAAATTTCAGCTCTGTCAAATCTATATGCGTTTTCCTGGTCTTGGCGGGGTGTTTCAAATATTCGTTCTTAGTTGATCGGGTACTACATGTATGTGGCTTGCGTCATGCACTCTGAGGCGCACATATACTACGTGTGCGCGCGATCCATAAAAATGCATCATGTTGGAAAACGCACACGCAGTACACTAGAAATACACAGCGCCCATGCATTTTGGACCGCGTAGATGCGAACAAAAAATAAGTAAATCGTTTGCAAACAATCTAAATAATTTCATCTTTATGGATTATTTTAGAGTAAAATTATATCATTTTAAGCAGAAACCTTTCATTGGGTAGTTGCTATTAATTTAATCTTTACTTTCAAAACTTTTCCCCTGTAAACTCGTCGATTACTTTTCAAATGATACACTGGGCCTTTAAACAGAAAATTTAAAAAATGAATGATCCTTTGTTTTTGTTGACATCCAGTCAACAAACTAATTAAGTCCTGAAACTAAGTAGAAATGCATTGTGAATACTACTTTTCTGCTTTAGGCCCAAAAAAATTTGTCTTTGGGAGGTAAGATACATGTACATTGCGAGTGCTCAAAATTATTTTAAGTGGTAGAAATGATTAATTTTACATTCACATGTTGGAAATACTTTTGGCCACAAACTAGATTACAATAGACACTCAACAAATCTATGGTGCCTGTATAATGTACTTTTTTAAAAATATTGTATATATTTTTTTTTTACTGGACTCTGATGGACTCGTTACAGTCTTTGCCGCCAGAGTCCGAGTCCTTAAAAAAGTCTTAAATTTGACTTTTGGAAACGAACAAATCATCGTCTTAAGACAAATCATTAAAGTATAAAAGAATCTCACAAGATTGATACACATACATGTATTATGTACTAATGAGTTCATAAATTGGGCAATTCCATGTCAAGAAAAATGTTGTTTCCGCATTAAAACCCAATTCTGTACATCACATTTCATATTTGCTGCAGGAAATACAGAAAAAAAGTTCTTCAGGCCAAATTTTCCACGTCTCAACCGGAAACAGTTTGGGTTACTGGGCCAGATGACTGCAATCACCATCATAAATCAAGGGTTGGGACTACCAATCTTCTCTCCCCCTATGGTGGAACACATCCTTCATGGAAGGGTGAAGACATGGTCATTGGACCATCTTCCAGCCCATGTTTCCCACGGAGTAGCACAGGTTAGTACGGAAGCCTAAATTACCTTCCACGTTACTGCGTTACTGAGATAATTCTATTTCAGGAACCCCGACTTCAATGATAAAAACACGGAATTCAACAATAATTATCTCGGTAACACACAATTTATTGATACCTTTTTGTCTGTAACACGGAATTCCATGATAAATTATCTCATTAATGTTGATTGTGTATCGTTGGAACAGGGAATTCCATGATGCATGTAGGCTATCTATGGAAGCTTGCTGTGACATGAGTTGGTTTTTGGCAAGCTGCGAATCAAATGCGAGTCTATAATACCTAATTACGCCCATCCATTGGGGGTGGGGTTGGATACAGGATTCATGGAATTCCGTAGATACGGAACTACATGTTTTCATATTACTGAGATAATTTATCACGTAATTCCGTGTTACTGAAATAACTAAGCATTGAATGCTGTGTTATTGCCATAATTTATCATCGAAATCCGTGTTACCAAAATAATTATTGAAAACCGGGTTACCGCGATAGGTTACGCAGTAATGTGAAAGGTAATTAAGGTTTACGTAGTTTTTGCATTTTCTTTTTTTAGAATTCTTTAGATGTGTTATATGCTGTGAGGACTGAGGAGTGGTTCAAGAACATAATGAAATGCGAAAAGCATTAACAGCAGTCACACATACAGAGATTTTGTAGGTGGTCAGGCTGATCCCACCTATATTTTTATTACGTTGCCTGTATAACAGGATGGATTTTTCCTTGTAATGTGCTGCAAAAGGTGCAGTCAGACCCCAACCAACTTGCATCACTTTTTAGAGATTTTCTCACCGAGTTTATCTCTTTTGTTTTCAAACCACTACTTCCAAAATATTGATCAAGTTGTAATAGGTCATGGGCCGAAGGTGAAAAAGAGCTCTAGAAATGGGAGAATGCTCCTGTCAAAGGGGTGAAGGCGTGAACTGTACATCAAAATGTAGCGTTTGATGCCCTTAGTTAGAAAATAAGCCTTTTTGTGTCAAAATAAGCCGATGCACGGTTTGAAATGGTACATGTCATGGGCGATTGAAAATGTTTACTGCATTAAAAATAAAACGTGACAAAAGAGGTTCTACCCTTTTATCCGTGTCAGTCACTTGGCTACATGTACATCATCCAATCATACTCACAAATTTGCCAGTTTTATTGTATGCTAGATTCCGTTTTTTAAATTGGAATTTCCGCATTTTTATGAAGTTATTTTTGGTAAAATTCCATGAAAACAACGGGGATAGGTTAAATTCTAAAGCAACTGTGCAATCGAACAAGTGTAATGACAGTATTCCCTCAACGATTAACGCGATGCAGAAATTTCGCGACTCATTATATCGTGTGAACAATTGTTACATATTTTTTATATTTATGTTCTTCATAACCGTTAAAGTGATCATTCCCAGGGTCAGTGCACAGTGTATAAGTGTTCATGAGAACAAGGTTGTTACTGCACTCAATGACTATTCCCAGGGTAGGTACATATACTCTATAATTTATCAGCACATAATATTTATCGAGGTTAAAGCTCCCAAAATGATGATTTTAAAATTACGTATTTTTAAAAAATGAACCAGTACTTTCACATGAACATTTAATCTTTTTAACTGTGAATCTTTCATATTATGGTTTGAAAATGTATTCACCTTTTAATAGGCAGGAGCATTCGAACAAGCTTTGGCCCTTCGGGCCACAGCCTATAACCTTAGATTCACACTGGTGGTCACCATTTGCATGGAATGCTGACATACTGTCATTCTGCTTAGGTCTCAATCGACTATAATGTATATTTTATGGGACAAAGTACTTGCAAAGTGAACTGAACTACTACTTGATACAATATGACTCGTCTTCTTGAAAATCAATGCAGGAGGTCGTGGGTTCGAATCCCACCGAGCACGCTATGAAGTTTCTCATAGTGTCTCGGGAAAGCACTGAGTATACGGTGCTAATATACGTCGGGTAAGAGAAAAAACAAACCCTAATTAACATTCATTCTCCCCAACGCAAGCTAAATCAATTACTGATTCTTGAAAATCATTTGTTTGTACAGTTGCAAGATATGGATGAAGAAAGCATGACAGCTAACATTGATGAATTGCTTCCTGGTCGATATGATGCTGGATACACAAAGCCTATCGTGGGACCCGATGATCTCCCTAACTTGTTGAAGTCCATGGTTAATTATCATGTACTGTGCAAGCCTCGGATGGAACTTGATCAGTTTATTGATGGTACTGTGTTTATATAGATAGGAAAACACTCATTTGAAAGGATCCAGCAACAAATTGAAGTACAATTACTGCGTTCAAACACCGCGCTGTTTGGTTTTGTATACATGTATTTGTAAAGTAATGTGCAGTGTTGAAGACTCAGAGTCAAGCACGACTGATGTTTGACTCATTAAAATACAGTGATGTCGCTTTTCTATAATGAGTCAAACATCAGTGTACACTATGTACATGTACGTCTCTGTCTGTGACAGTTCCAGCATCAATTACAATCATGTGTTAAAATCATTGTAATATAGTCTAATTGGCTCTAAACATCATGGCCGTCACAAAGGAGTTACATTACAAAAGTGCAGTGACACAGTCTGTGATTTTTAGTGTAGAGCCATTGCCAAGGCAACTAACAAAAGATGATGTATTGTATTCACTTCTGATCGGCAGTTTCACATCTGATGTTTTTTGATCGATGGATCCATCGATCCATCAGTCTACCATGTTATCAATTGATCAATCCATCAAATCATCTTACCGTTTCCTGTATATTAACAGGATTATCACTTGGTAACGTGCTGCAAGTGATGCGAGCCAACCCCAATCAGTGTGCATCACTCCTGCTTGGCCGGAAGTCACAGCAACTGACTGCTTCATCCATGCAAGAGTTGTTCACTTACATTTACAGTGAACAAGGATCAAATGAAAGGACAGCAGAAGAGACGGTCACACAAGGATGGATATTGTTCCTTCAAGCAGCAGAAGGTATGTAGCTGAAGTCTGTTGCACATGAGCTATACAAATTCCTTTTGATATGAAACTCTTTCAAGTTCTGTCTCTTCATTTTATACATTACAATACATGTATTTGGATAATGTTAAGATGAATTCGTGGGCAACCATGTTATGATCAGGCATGCAATTTTTCAGCTGATCACTTTTTTACCTCATCTGTCCCATTGAAAATGAAAACAAAATTTGGGCATTTTCATCTGTTTTGTATGACATAGTTGCATGTCTGTATGATAAGCCAACCATGTACATGTATAGGATTCGCACTGGAGATGTTTCCGTGCATTGATTTGCAATGCAAAATCATGCAGTGTGCTGTATGCCTCTACTTTTGTACACACATATGCGGTACTTGATGTAATAAACAATTTACAGGCAGTACTTATATTACGAGAAAGATAGAACACATGTGTAGCTCATAGTTACGTCCCCTATTGAACATGACACCGTGATTGCTTTCCGTCACGTAGAACATCCGGGAATGTTTGGGTGTCAACGGTCACGCACGTACACGGGCACATATGCACGCGTAACATATACTCACTAGTGTATTTTAATTTGAGGATACCGCACGCGCGCACTGCGATACGTTCCAATTATTAAGCATGCACTCGGCTTGTAAAAACGATTTTTAGCCTGAAGAAAACCAATTTTATCTTTATAGATACACAGCCATGGCGCAACAACATAAAGCAAGGTTATGCATCAGAGTAAGCGCAAATGGTGCAACCAATGCGCTTTTCGGGCAACGTGGGTCATGAAAAATGACACCCAAAACGGTGGCGTGACGTCACCTAAAAGCAATCAATTGTTGGTGTTCAAGGTCATGTATAGGTCAAAGGTCATCTGTAGAATTTGCTGAAATTGTACAAAATATTATTTACTTAAAAGATGCTAATTGAGGTCAGATTTAGACTCATAATAACTTACATAGCTTTATGTGACCTAAGAAAAGCGTTGCAAATGTAGTTTCTACCCAAAGCAGAGCCCGAGATAGGATAACAACCAAATTCGGTATACTGACACAAAAAGGTGCTGCACATTATTTGTCTTTGACCCCAAACCGAATTTTTTAAAATTTTATGTTGAGATAGGTTAAAATGGCAAGAAAAAATCATCCTAATGAAAATGACAAAAAATTACCTCATAACGTATGGCACACTCCTATTTCAAAAACAAGAAAATATAAATGTCAAATTTTCATTATGTACAAGTCAATTTTCTAAAAAAATAATATATACATATTTCCAAGTGCATACCCCTGATACACATCACTGATACAGTTGATACATCACCAATTGATTCATTATTTATTGAAATGTGTAATTGTGCTTGTTTTTGTTCCAGCTGGCCAAACCACCAGCGGCGACATAAACGTGGAATTAAAAGATGTCATGATGTGGCTGACAGGCTTTGAGGAGCTTCCCCCAGGTGTGAAAATCGCGGTACGGTTCTCCAAGAACATGTACCCTCGTATTAACACTTGCACCCCTCAACTTGTCCTGGCTGTCAATGTGAAGTTTCTAGACCCAGTCACAGCCATAGAAAATTATACCGAAGTAGTGATCGATAGTCAAGGTTTTGGTTCTGTTTAAAGTTTTCTGATCCTTGTATGATGGCTACATATTGTGTAAACTTCTGGCACCTTGTACAAAGGGTAAACCACACTGGTGCTACCATAATACAACTTGCCACCAAATGATGAAAGGTCCACATACAAGAGGGATGGCTAGTTAGTTACGCGACGGCGGTCCATGACAGTGGTACAATGTAAGCTGGAGAAAAACGAAAGGCTTTTCAGTAGCATGATTGCATTCATTTGCAATTTAAACTCACGATTTTTATGATTTGTACAGGAAGCACATGTGCAACACAAGGTAATTATTTATTTTGGGGTGGCGGGGTTGAGAGTGAGACAAGTTCATTGACTTGTTTGCTTTAGCAACCTGCACCCTTATAAATCATTGTTCTTGGGATCATCTTAAGGCCCTTGGTAATTAGATAATTATTTATTTTTCTAAAGAGCTATCATGTTTTAAAGTTTACATTAACTTTCAAAAAAGTTTTTACCAAAAATGTTTTATACTAACCATACCGAGATGCATTTTGGAAGAATGCCAAAAAGGGTTTTTTGAAAAGTTGGTTTTTAATGTTAAGTGTTAACCATTCCTAACCATGTTTTGTAGCTAGATGTACATGTAGGTAATAAGACTATTATGGATCATTCAAAGAGGTCACAAATTGTTTATTTCTGGATAGATTGCAGAAATGTTGCCCAAGTCCAAAGTTAAATAAACTTTCCGAGCTTACTGTGAGTCCGTTACGAGTGTAGCACAAGTTTGGTACATGTATGAGTTATTAGCCGACTTCAGCATTTGCATGTAATTTCAATGACTTGCAACTCGTGCTTGAAATCATCAAACTCAAGTGATACATTGCTGACAAGAGTTGATCTCCAGTTGGCAAATTGTGGCCGAAATTTTAAACATTTTGCTACCAGTTGATACAAATTGTTATAAGATGTGCCCGAGTTACACGAAACATCCCAAGTTGTCCAATGGGTTTCCTGAATTCACTAACTCACGCCCTTGTTCAAACTACACACATGTACTTTATCCCACTTCACTAGACATACATTTACTGTTAGGGTGGTGTCCATCTTGCATGTACATGTGGGTAAAAGGTTGGCTGCAAAAACAACGTGACTACAATAGAACAGCCTTATTCAGTACAACAGTCATTGTTTACTTTTGTAAATAAAAAAAATGTATTGCTGCCATCTTGTAGGGCAGGTATTGTTTTAAAAGGTCTACATCAATGCAAGCACAAATGTGCACCCAAGCATATCCACAAGAAACAAAGAAACTGCCCCACAAGATGGCGGCTATTAAATACGGTCATTAACAATAATGAAAGGTTTTCTCCATTGTGGTATAGGGTTGAGTTAGGTGTTGTAATAATTCAGCCTTATTTAGACACCAAGTGAACATTATTTTGACTTTATTTAGTTTGCACAAAATCACTTTGTAGTCAAACTGCAATAGATATCTAAATTTGGCATGTCAAGGACCGTAATTTCAGTAACTTATATCAAAAATGTGAGAACATAACGACCACACTCTAAAGTGGCTCATTACGAATTTCTCCCATTTAAAATTCTCTAAAAATCCCACATCCTTTTCGGAGAGAAGATTAATGGGAACGTGTCTCCTCTGGGGATAAGTATTAGTCTAATCACTCAACCCCTCCTAAAACATGCCAATTGTGATATGCTAACAGTCTACAAACGTCACCAACATGTGGTCCAGGGGAATTCCCAACTGATGGTGCTCTGACCCTGGGTCAACTAAGTTCAATCCATTAGCACTCCTCTGAGAATTTCCACACAAACTTGGGGGAAAATTATAATAAGTGGCCCACATTGTACATGTAGGTAGGTACATAGGCTATCTCACATGTAGGATTCGTGCGTATACACAATTGTTCGTACAAGTAGTTATTTGATGCAGGGTTCCCTCCATTGTACATGTAGTACTGAATCTAGATTCAGATTATGCACACCCATACCCAAATGCTGAGAAAGTTTAAACCTCAGATTGTTTTTCAACACAGTGAAATGAATATTAATTTATATTTGTTGTTTCCAAAGGGAATGGCGAAGGAAGTCCACCACCCCACTTGTTTGTGTGTGGGGATAATAATAAATAATAATAATGAGATTTGTAAAGCGCACATATCCACCCTGCAGGGTGCTCAAGGAGCTGTAAACAACAAAAATTAAGTACCGGTAATTAATTCTTGAAAATTTGCGACATCAAGTAAGTCTGAAGGGGTACATGTATGCCCCCATTTCCTTTCAAAATGTTTTTATTTGTTGTCCCCATTTTTACAATCTTCAATGATCCATTTTATTCAAGGTGTTTGTAGGGGGAGGGGGAGGGGTACGTGTTCACTTGCCAATGTGTAAATTGTGTCCTGAGGTCTCAACAACCCTGTCATGGCAGATACAGCATTTTTCACACAATGTAGATTTGATTCAATAAAACTTGAATAATGATGTACAGCTGATTAGAGCGCTAACACAACAACATAAGTATTTTGTTCCCATGCGACCGAATGTTTGTTGAATATTATTTGCAACAAATAAACTGTTGGCGCAGCTTTACACAAAATCAAAGATGCGGCATATTTAATTATGCAAGCACATGTAGCAGTTTTGCTAACATATGTACAACCGCATTTCAGGTTTTTCTTTGGCAAAATGTCAAGTTTGAAGTGCTGTGAGGCAATTTCATAAATCAAAATATTTCACAAAACGTAGCAACTTAGGTATTTAAAACAGGGACCTGGGTCACTGATGAAGGTTTAAATTTGGTAGCTTCACGTGTTAAGTTTATTTGCACTCAAATAAGTTAACCAATAAAAGCAAACACTAACACAGGTTTATTAACAGTAGGCCTAATGGAGTTCTAGAAAAAACCTACAAAAATAGGGAAAATAAAGCAGCCTAAAACATGGAGAACCTCAAAACGTATGCACATAAAATGGGCAATGAAGTGGAAATGACAAAATATGACAATCACCAGATTCTCTGGTAAAATGAAACGTTAATACATGTAGTGAAGATACATGTACATGTACTGTGAAACAAAGTAGGCCCTACATAAGAAAATTGATACAAAAAACTTCCAAGCCGAAGCAAATATAAATCACCGAGTCTTGTGTTTTTATCAGAACAAATTCTCAAAGAATATTCACAAATAAATCTTGTATTTTCATTTGAAACAATTAAACTTGTACAAACCATGTGCAGCTGCATGTATATCGTCCATAATTTCAAATGTTAATTACACTGAATTTATTCGTTGTTCCGAATTTTAAATTAAATCATCCACGTTAGCATTTTGCTTTTTCTGTTCGATGCTTGGCCTGTTTTCGCTTTCCACATTTCCATATTTGTGTTTTTCAACATTAGACAGCCCTGAATACTCTTTGCAGCCGGCCAAATAACTTTGCTTGTTCAGGGAAAGAACCTATAGCTTGTGAGTACTTAAATGATGCTTTCTTTTTAAGTTTGCGTAAAATAAAACAAAATATTTTTTTCAACATTGAGATTGTTAGCAGACTGTTTTGATTTACATGATGCATGTATCTTTTTTTGTTTTTTTTAATGAGGCTTATCATTCGGGTTTTCTTACAAAAATGTTTGTCATGAAGTGTTGGTTGCTGATTAATTTTTCCTGAGTAGTTTGATTAGGTCCGGCATGTAATTGTCTTTGCAAATTTGGGTGTTGCTTTTAATACTGTCGAAGATGAATTTGTATTCTACAACCGGATATCTCCGTTGTATGGCCTCTCTTGCAATATCTGGAATTTTCTTGGAATTTATTATTGCTTGCTCATTGACAGGGATATGGTAAATTTTTGTTGACTGTCACTTAGTGTTGCCTGGTAGGGCATTGCTTACTTTGCCACGAAGAGAAACTAGTTTTTGCTGAAGTGTCTCATGATATGAGTCCATTTATTCCCATCTGCAGCCTGTTTGGGGACTGCACCAACTAAAACAAATGTGACACCTGCAAAGAGCCCTTTATTTGATGGATACTCTGCTTTTGATGGGTGTAATATTGAATAGATTTCGTCAACAACCTCAACTTTGTCCACTCTTTGTACATATAGAGATGGATTATATTTTGTTCCGAACAACTTTCGACGGAGTAATATAACCCCGAAATACCGCTTGTATCAAGCAAGATAGCAGCGACATGTTTCTTAACATGTACACGCCATATGCTTCGATCGTTTCTCCAACTGTTCTTTCTGATGAACACATGATTTGATATGATAATTTTCTATACAAACATGGTTGATAATAGAGCTAGAGAGAGCTAGAGTAATGGGTCGGTCTTTGTTTTGCCACCATAGTCGTGTGTTGAAAATAATGGCGACTCATATAGTTGAGGTGCGCTCTCCAGTGCACCCGCTCAGTTTGAAAACGTACATGGGAAAATCTGCGTGGTCCATGAAATATCTGGTTCTGTACGGGGTAATATTTTTCCAGGTATACGCTTACAGAGCAATTGATAGAAACACTCTGCATGTTTCTTATTTAAAGCATGGAGCTATAAAAGGTTGTTTTTGTACTGTACCCCCATATATAATATTCTGTATGTGTGGCCCTTTGCTTCAAATAAATTGGGAAGAGGACAGACAACAACTCTTGGATTGAGAGACGTTTAATCTGTGAAAAATACAAGAAAGTACGGAACGTCAGAGCCTTGAAGTTTTACTGGTAACAATTGTGGTTCTGGATCTGTCTTTAAAATGTCATACATTACATAAATGCTGTTCCAATTTGTTGGGGACAACATTTTCATAACATGGGAAAATTGCTTTTCTCCCAAGTGGAACAGGACTAATTATAGAATGCATGATATCTTTGCTAAGACTGAAGGGTTCTTGTTTTCCGCTTTTATTAAAATTAATTTGAAAATTGCCTTGTCGGATACTCCTTTTATTGATATTTGAAACTAAATTGTCGATAAGTTGCTTCATTGAAGGTGTGCTTTGTTTTAGTTGTTGTGCCTTGTGTCTTTCGGACAATTTTGTTTTTTGGAGTTCAAGGTTCAACAACTTTTCTACTACCCTGGTCAAACCATACATTGTGTCAAATACATTATGCTTAACAGGTATGAATGGCACGAGTGACTCCCTGTGTACTCTGTAAATCAGTCCTTAAACCATTTGAAGCAACGTACATGTACTTCACACTTTTGTGCTTTTCCTGCTACATGTAGGCCTAAGTGATAAAAATTCCACCCAAACTCTGAGACAGGACCGAGTTGTTTGGACCCAACAAAATTAACATATAGATTATTAAATTTAACTTAGTGATAATGACTTAATTTCCATGTTTTCTTATTTTCATATTCCTATGCATGAAGCTGGTGGTTATTGCAGCAACCATTGATAACTACCATCAGTGGATGAAAATAACCAGTCAATTCCATTACCCAGGTGGCACACTGTACACTTATAGAGGTCAATAGGCTATTACTACCTTGGCTGTGACCCACAAGGGGCTATTACAATTATGTCCGCTGGGGAAAGCTGTCACTTTTGAATGCGATGCGCTCTTTCCGAGTTAGAAAGCTCCAACTCGGATTCGTTTAAATGGGAGAAATTCGTAATGTGCAACAGCAGTGAATAAAAACACTGAATAAATGTTCAAACCAGTTAAACTGAATAATTTGTCAGTAATTTAATTAATCCTGTTATGACAATCATCAAAATATAGAAGAAACCTACCAGATCGATGCTATTACTAATGAAGAAAGAACAATTATTCCATATTGAAAACCAATTCTGTACATAACATTTTTATTTGCTGCAGGCAATGCCGAAAACAAGTTCTTTCAGCCAAATTTTCAACGTCTGAACTGGAAACAGTTTGGGTTACTTGGCCAGTAGACTTGATGTCAAGTCTGTAACTAGACCAGTTGTTTCGTAAACGGCAGCAGCGTAGTCGTGAATGTACTGGGAGCAAGTCTAATCGACCTCTAGTTACAGACTTGAGAAACCTGTTTCCATTTTGTACACGGTCTATGCAGATTGCTACCAGAATTGGACGTATAGAGCTGATTGGTCGAAACGCAGGACGACATTAATATTCATGTTACTCCTCTAAAAGGATGTGTTTTTTTGAATTTGGTTTCATCTCCATTAAACGCATGCAGCAAGCTTGAAGTGCAAATTTGTTTAGGAGAAACAATATTAAAGTTTTAAAACACACATTAACCGAATCAGATAACATTACATCTCCTCTGGTAGAAGTAGACGTTACCACGGCACGATGGACGAAATGTCATTGGCTGGTTCTATGGCAACAGCGTATATTACGCGCCATGAAGCATTAATATTGGCGCGAATACAGGTTTCTCAAGTCTCTAGACAGGTACTATTCATAACAACGACTGTTGCGTGTGGGGATTATAGGCGTCAGACGGACCAAATACGACTGTCTAGAGACTTGACCTCAAGTCTACTGGGCCAGATGACTGCAATCACTATCATAAATCAAGGGTTGGGACTGCCAATTTTCTGTCCCCCTATGGTGGAGACATGGGGCCAATATCATGGCGCTGCTAAGCAGAAAAATTTGGTTAACACATGATTTGTTTGCTTTATTTTGCCAAAATGGATTGCCAGCCAAAATTGTAAATGTGTATTGAATAGTATTCTCCTACTCTTGCGAAGAACACAAGTTGGCGTACAATTTTTGCTTGTAATCCATTTTGTGCTTAGCAGCGCCATGAAATTGGCCCATGGAGGCTGAGGAATTCCATTAAGCTAAATGTGTCTTATCGAAACATCAAGATACATTTACATATTGTTACACAACAGTCAGACTTTTCCCGAAGGATGGAAGAATTGTGGTCAAGTTCTTTGCTTAAAGGCACAGGCATCATGGCCAGGTGTAGAACCTGCTACAACTTTCCACTTGAATGCTCCAAGCCAAGACCCAAACCACTCCGCCACGGTACCCATGCTTCTCACTGCAGTAAAAATTGTGAAGTATTTTCCCGAGGCAATTTTGAGACAGTACGCTGACGTGTACATGTAGGTATTACACCTTTTTGAAGTATGGCAGACAATACCTGTAGGATGTGCACTTTGATTTGGGTAAATGCAATAAACCTTATCGACGTTCTCAATGCATTATGGGATTGGATAATGGAATGCACAGCAAATTATCCGTAAACCTGTGAGGTGAAGGGCAATTTTTTCAATAATTTCCACGAAAATCCAAAACAGTTCAAGAAACAATCTTTCAGGACACCTTTGATATATATCAAACATGCATGTACTGACCAAGTTATCCCGAAACAGAAATGTAGAACATGTGAGAAATCGTGATTCCCTTCGTGGTGTGCGAGTCCGTCTCCAGTGCAGCACACCAAATCAAACCACGTCGTGCAAGTACGGTGTGTGTTGCACTGTGCATACTGAGCTGCAAGCGCGGTTTGATATGTCAAAGAAGGTGTCCTGAAAGATCAATTCCTTTTTTTTGTGAAAATAAGTGCAAAATTGGCCCAGATGGCCTTCACCTCATACATGTAGGTCTACGCACAATTCGCCGGGGAATATTGTCACTGAGAACGTCAAAAAGGTTTATTGCAAACTAACTTACTGGTACATTTTAAATGATGTCTCTGGAAAGAAAGAAATTTTAACAACAAATTCATATCCAAATTAAATAGAGTACTGAAGTGAAAACGTCACCCTTTGTGTGTTGCCATGGTTATTGGGTTTCAGATTACCAGCTAATGTTAAGACCCAATTACCATGGCAACTGACGTCATACTTTAGTAGTCTATTGCGGCCTCTTCTTTTGTTCCACCATACTTCAAGTTTCTAATGAATTGTCCGGCCTCAGGAAAACAGCGAGCTACGAGTACATGTTGTTTATGGTCCTGAGGGTGGCCACAAGTTTCACTGTACAGTATTTTCGAACATCATAACACGCAAGAAAGAAATATCACATTTAACATTAGGTAACTTGGTTCCTTGACGCAACAAATCTTGCAACTTCTTCGTACACCTGCCTGCCATCTTCATGAGCCCATGGACTGACTGACTGTGTGAGAACTGTACAGTCTTCTTCATCCAGGGGGCATTCAATCACTGGCACGATGATATGAGGTTGCTCCTGGGTTGTCAAGTCTGATGCGCGAACACCATTGTATGGATCCTCTTGGGGTTCATTCTCAAACAGTGATATGAGGTGCTGATTAAGGTAGAACAGCTGCACTGGTGATCGGTTGTGCTCCGTTGATATTTTGTGTTCATTATGCGCCTGTCGGAACTCGTCAAGTTTTTTATTTATCCGTGGCAAATAGGTGTAATGGAGACAGAATAAGTCGACTTCATTTAAAGGGTCCAGCATGCCTTGCTCTTCGAGCGAGTAGAATTGTGGCTTAAAGTAATGTTCGCAATGAATATTGATGTCGCGATTCAGTCTTTCAACTCGCTCGTTATGAACAGAAGACCCAACTACTACTGGACTTGGATGGGTGTCAATGCCTCGATGTTCATACATAAGGTCCCACACACCAATGTTTTCTCCTCCGTAGTCTGATCTTACTCTAATTGGAAAACCATACTGCTCCGTAGCACGAATAAAGTGCCCTCTTACAGTTTTTGCTTCATTGTTTGTGCTACAATATAAAAAAATTATAAGGCGAGAAAAACCATCTATAGCTGCATGTACAACAAATTTCCAACGCACTAGCTTATGATTTCCATCCACGTGCCACAGAAAGTTTGGACATGGTACACAATATTTCCTTCTTGTGATGGTTTTCTTCTTCCGAGATTCCACCCCTTCTGCATCAGTACGACGAATGATCTCTCTTACTTTCTTCCTGGGGACTACACACCCCTTTGCCTTTAGATGTCCCATAACATAAACTTCACCAGCATTGGGATGGTTCCGTTTGATATCCTGCATTAAAAGAATTTCAAAACAATTAGTAAGTAAAAATTTGGAATTCCTTAAACATTCATAGACCCGACAGCATTCCCTGAATGAGTTCCATACAATGCAAACTGCTGACTGTAAGGGCAAAGTAAAACAGCTATGTTTCCTATTACCCACCCCACCCTAGAAAATCATGCAGAACCTTCATGTGTATCTTTTTGCTGAAACATCAATAACAAATAAAAACTTGTGCCCACCTGGAACCAAAATTGTGTGCATATTGCCTTTTAAAAAAAAACCTCAAAGCACGAACAAGTGGATGAATCTTTGTTTATTTGTCTCGGCAATCACCTGCTTTTTAAAGAAATGTTTAGTGAAATGCATATTATCAATCAGCTGTTTTTATACAGACAAAGGGGTAAACTCAAATTTGTTTTCATCACAGAAAGAAGTGACATTTTCTCTACTTCAAAAATTCCTTGTGAAGCGAGTGCGCTGTTAATTGCTGGTCACGGAGAGAACCCACAATTGAAAAACAAACAAAGAACATTCCATTTCAAACAGTAACTAATCCATTTTTCACCGAAACAAACTTGTTACAATTTTTGCAAATGAAATACTAAACAAACTTAGTAAACTGATACAGTTCATGATATGAAGAAGCTAGAGAACTGTGATTTATTGCCTAATTATATTTAGCATTGTATACATGTAGACTGATGTTAATCTTTTAAGGTGTTTCTTGTTCTGTTTGTTTCAGATGCTGTTGTCATTGCTTGAGGACAATTAAACAGCCAGAAAGCAAATAGTGATGTTATGACAGTGACATACCCTAGAAGCCACTAAAAATGACACCGACTTTTGTACACAAGTCAATGGAGAATTCCTCTGTTGTCCTGGGATGACATCACAGCTTTGCTCATGAATATTGAAATTCTCATTAGCAGACAATTGCAATAACACTAAAACGCAAAGTCAAATTCACTGAAATTGATAAAACACACCCTCTTGTATTACTTTATGTAATACAAATCCGATTTCATGCTTCCTGTAATGACTGTATAGTGCTAGAATGTACCGGTACACGTACTATTAACACCGTTGTAATATAACAGTGGTAAAACAAATACTGACTGTCATCCTACCCTAACATTTTCGGCTGGAAAAAAAAAAAAATTACCAAACAGGAAAATGTTTTCGATGTAATGGGAAACACAGGTTTTGTCTTGGCCTAAATGTGCTGTTCCATATTTTGTCGAGATGAGGAGTGGAACTCAATTTATCTACACTCTAGAAAACTCAAGGAACTTCTATTTGAGTACAGTAAACTTTGGTTATAACACCCCCACCCCCATATGAAGCTCCTCCTGATATAAAGCTCTTTTTTTCAAAGTCCTGGCCGTTACTCTCTGCATTGTGTAGTATGCACTGTTTATAGCGCTCACTGGATAAAAGCTCAAATTTTCAGTCCAGAGAAGAGCGCTATAATGTGAGTTTAGTGTAATCTTTTCCCCAGTTTACTTCTTTGAATAAATACATGTATTTGGATGTACGTTAAAAAAAAAAAACATAAATTCGGTTAACTTACTAATCCCATTTTTTAAAAAGCGTCACAAAGCAGTTGAAAAGATATTTTGCCAGGGCAATATCCAAGAACCACATTTTATTTTTATAGAAAAATTTTTCAACTAACCCCAATCATAAGACAGAAGTGGAAGGGGATGTGAAAAAAATGACGGTTTGACTTCGACCAGCAACACATATTCAAATCTACCGTATTATAAATGAGGTAACACAACTTGCCTTAATCAATTGCTCGAGATCTTCGTCGGTGATGTCCGCGAATTTTCTATGTGAGATGCCAACATCCTTTATCCTATTGTAGATGGTCTGTCTGCAGACACCAATATCTTTGGCAATGTCACTGACCCCCAGCCCGAGAATAAGCATGTCTGATACCCGTTCCATATTGACAGATACCATTGGTGCACCAGCTTTTGGATGTACCTGCAACAGACAAAACTTTTGGCATGATTAAGATTGCCTGCTTTCAAGTGTTGTGTGGATGTGCAGCCGAGCAAAATACATGTAATGCCAGATAATGCATTTGGGTCATTCAACGCCAAATCAACCAATTTTCCACAAAGTTTTATGGTGACCAACCCAGGTTTTGCTGAAAATTTGACCAAATATATCTTAAAGGGTATAATGACAAAACCCAAAGTTAGTGGAAAAGTGGTTTCAGAGTTCAATCTGACCGTTTTAATTCTGGGTGCCACACGTATTTTTTGCACTTGTGAATCGCTACACTGATTTGTGAGGGTTTTTGAAAGGTCATAACTTTATTTCTAAACATGATGGGAAGATGAAAATTGCTACTGTGGCTACATGTAGTTATTGCCCACACTTTCAGAATTTGGCATCAGAATAAGGTTTTGGTAAAGCATTAAAAGGTTATTAGCTGACGAAAATTATATTTTGATTAGGCGGAAATCAATTTTCGCATATTTTCAGCTCAACTTGTAGGTTGAATTGTGGACCTACAGCAAATATTTCTCTGGATTATTGTTATTTGGGCATTTTCAAGTACCATACCTCTAAAGCAATTATTTGATGATTACTTCCGAAGATCGTTTATGTACCTATAGTTGGGTGCACAAATAACAATAGGGTCATTCCGTGTCAACTCAGCCACCCATGTAGCCCCGCGAGCAGTGCTTCGGGTGGGGCAAACCTCAGCCCTGTCTTCTAATATACACCAAATCTGTGGCAAACTCACGCAAATGAAATTTGTCCCATGGCTCTGATATTTGCTCAATAGGTGCACTCACCCCAGTTTATAAATATTCCGAAGAGTACGCATCGATCCTATGTCTAGTTTCGGTGAAATCGTGGGAAAAGTTTGAGACTTTTCGTGCGTGAAATTCCGACTTTCACCATGCGCGAGAGCGGAGAGGTCAACACAATCTAGACTGGTTTGCTGTCCTCATATTTACTTCCCTTCATCTTACGACGAAGGGAAGTAAATTGAGGATGTGGAACCAGTCTAGTGTTGACCTCTCCGCTCTCGCGCATGGTGAAAGTCAGAATTTCACGCACGGAAAGTCTCAAACTTTCCCCAGGATTTCACCGAAACTGGACATCGGATCGATGCGTACTCTTCGGAATATTTATAAACTGGGGTGAGTGCACCTATTGAGCAAATATCAGAGCCATGGGACAAATTTCATTTGCGTGAGTTTGTCACAGATTTGGTGTATATTAGAAGACAGGGCTGAGGTTTGCCCCACCCGAAGCACTGCTCGCGGGGCTACCATCCATGTATCACTGATCTCCACTACCGGTTTTGTCCGGGCGTGCCGCCCGGACAAAATCATCAGAGGTAGCGTTAGCGCCAGCGCCCGGACAAAAATTTGCCGCCCGGACAAAACATTGTGCTGCCCGGACAACAAAAATATAATTTCTCCTCAAAAACACAATACGTACAGCAAAAAGTACAGCAAAGTCATTCCAAGATGAGGTGTAAATTCACCTAACGTGATTCGGTAGCCACTGGTGTCATTAGGGAGGTTTCGCACCGACACGGATACGGTTACCGATACGGATACGGATACGTCATGACTTTATGCGCTTCTCGTGACGCGTAACCGTAGTACACATGTTTTCATACGCGTATCATAAAAACAGATACCGGTTATTATGCAGATTTGTCGCTCTTTTCGTGATGGATTAATAAGTTGTATAGCCTACATTTTGTTTCTTTGTGATGTATCTTCCATGAATACCCATCGAATTTAATGAGTCATGCCCACGTGAAAGTGAGGAAAATCAGCTGAAAACAAAGCCAAGCGCAGAGCAGATTTAGCAGATCGTATTCACACAGTGCAAAACCTAGTTCAGTGTGGACATCAACGAACATGAACGGTTACCGTTATCATATCCGTATTCGTAACCGTATTCGTCACTTGCGAAACCTCTCTATCATTGGTTATTTACTACGCATATATGCATATATACATTGGATCGGCGACCCAAATCCGCATCGATATTAAACGGCCAAGACAGTATGCATTTGTTGAACAGCGCCCTCAATAGGCGAATTTGGTGACCTCTTGAGGGCGCTGCATGCCAAGCACTGTGCCGCGACGTACGTGTACGGCCGGGTGCGTTCGTGGTTGTGTGTTTTGGATGGTGCGTGCGTACGTGTGCGTGAACTACTACACCCCCCCACTACCCCCCACCCCCCCCCCCCCCCCCCCCCCCGCCCCCCACTACCCCCCCCCCCCCCCATTACTCCCCCGCCCCCCATTACTCCCCCGCCCCCCACTACCCTCCCCCCCATTATCGGACCCTTTATACATGTAATCCAACAGAAATTTCAAAGTAGAGAAACTAGGTCAAGTAGGATTAGGTGACAAATTCCCACCCATTGGTGCAAAAATGCATGTTTTGCTCCCATGTGCGCTTATTATGCTATTTTCTCCTACGGTAAACACAGTATTGATTCTGTACTTTACATCTGCTGCGTGCACCACATAGCAACAACAAATTAGTCTCGTCAAGTGGATACTATGTGTGCATTCTTTCGTTCTGTAATGCTGTCCCATTTTGAAAAGTTTTTCAATCATGTAATCTGTCCTTAAAAAGTATAAATACAGCCTCTTAGGAAGAATAGTCCGGGAAGAGGGGTGTGGGGAGGGGGTTGGAGGGGGAGGAGGGGGGAGGGGGGAGGAGGGGGGAGGGGGCGGGGGTTGCTGGTGGTGGAAGAAAGAGGAAGGGATGAGGGGGAGCAGTTGTATGCATTTAGCCAATTGAAACATTTATTTAAAAGTAATAAAAGTTCATGTACTTCATACCTGTCACATGCACCACATAGCAACAAACATTTTGTCAGGTCTGTATGTGAAAGGAAATACATAAATACAACAGACTCTATTCATGGGAAACACACAAAAGGACGATTGTCACCTAATCATACTTAACCTAGTTTCTCTTCTTTGAAATTTCTGTTGAATTACATGTATAAAGGGTCCGATAATGCATTTTTTCAAAAATTATGTTTATAATGAAGGAGGCTGATAATAAAACTTGTTATTTCATTTTATGAATGAATGAATGCGTATGTTTGTCTGGTGAAAGTTTCATCATCGTCATCATGTGCCCACTTGGTCATCTGGGAGTCTGAATTTGGGGGTCAGAAGGGTAATTTTGATCTGACGTGGTTTTCAGACCCCCACAATTTCCCCACCAGTGGCACTATAGTCCTGAAAACCATTATGGTGGTGGAAAAGCTCCCAAATACCGGTACCAAGAAAAACCACATTCCAACCAGAAAAAGTAAATAAACTCAGACCTAGGGACCTCCAAAAATTAAAAAAATTAGTCTGCGCCCCTACAGAAATTAGGATTTTTTGGGGTCCACCTCTCCCTTAAATAATACAACTTATTGATTCAGACTGCAGAATCTTGCAATCTGGGCAGGAGTCTACAAGCAAACCAAATTTTAGCTCCCTATTACTATTACAAAAGAAGTTATGGGGCTTCAAAGATGCTACGAACTGCATTGAGCAATTCACAATTTGTCAAAAAGGAGCTGACACTCAAATTTCAAAAGGTTGTCCTGCAAAAAACGTTAAAGATATTGAGCTAAAACTTGGGATTCCTTCGTATGGTAGCCTAAAGTATTTTTTGAACAAAAGTTTCAGCAACATCTGAGAGGTGTCATATACGAGATATCTGGATATTGGCTGTTTTGACACGGAATGACCCAATAATCCAAAGAAATATTTGCTCTAGGTCCACAATTCAAGCTACGAGTTGAGCTCAACTAAACCAAAACCAAAATCCAAGTTTACTTAGTAAATTTTTAATGCTTTAGCAAAGTCCAAATATGGTGCCAGACTCTGAAAGTGTGGGTAGAAATTAGTTCTGTTACAGTAGCAATTTTCAGCTTCCTATCTAGTCTTGCCCCAAAACTATTCTAGTCGATATGGTTTGTGAACGTGTTGGCAATTCCCGGTAGTGCGCCCTCTTGCAGCACTACCAGACCATCCCTTTGCGCGACTAGAATAGTCTTGGGGAAACTCTACCGGAAGTTCAGCATTGGAGGCGGTACCGTTTTATGTAAATAGCTGCACAGTTTTATGATGGCACACAAGGGACATGGCATACCACAGATATCTTTGCAAATATTTGCAATGTCGCAATTATATTCATAAACAAATGTATTTTGCGATGTTATACGCCTTTGCAAACATGTTTGTGAATATATATGCAAACATTTACCAAGACAAATATGCCACCAAAATAATTGGAAATGATAAAACGGTCATGTTCGATGTTTCTTGTAAGCCACCTTATATTTTTCAAACCATTCGAAGAGCGTTCACGCGGTGTATTTGGGTTAATCGCTGCATCCGACGCGCTGTATTTGGGTCACTCGCTGCATCATTCGGACGCGCTGCTGTATTCGGGTAACTCGCTGATTGGTTCCATAGGAAAGCCTAGGCAAAAACAAAGGAAAACTTAAACCTTCCGGGAGAGTTTCCCAAGACTATTCTAGTCACGCAAAGGGCTGGTTTGTTAGTGCTGCAAGAGGGCGCACTACCGGGAATGGCCAACGCGTATACAAACTAATATCGAGTAGAATAGTTTTGGACCAAGACTACTTCCTATCATGTTTACAAATGAAATTATAACCTTTCAAAAACCCTCACAAATCAGTGTAGCGATTCACAAGTGCAAAAAAAATACATGTGGCACCCACAATTCAAACGGTCAGAACTCTGAAATCACTTTTCCACTGTAACTTTGGGGTTTAAGGTATATTTGGTCACATTTTCAGCAAGATCTGAGATGGTCACCCTGGAGCCCCTGGTTGATTTGGCATAGAATGACCCATTTGTTAAAGGAACACACCGGCTAACCGTTTACAAAATTTAGTGATGTGGTTCTGTTACTCGGACTGTCCAAATCTAAATTTTAGGTTTCATTTCATAATCTAAACAAATACTCTCTTTTGTCAAATACTAAAAGATTTTTGTTTCAATCAAAGAAGTATAGTACTGCAATACTAAACTTTCATACAGCTGGAAACAAAATTAACTCCAAGAACAAGTGATTGATGTGGCCTTTAGTTTTGGGAAAAATAATCAAAAACGGCAAAATTATGTAATTTATTTTCAGGATTTTTTCAGTTTATTTTGGTAAGACTTTCAGAATCATGTACGTTTCTATTTCGAGCACAAAATAGTTCAACAAAGCCAGAGTGTTTCTTCAATACTTTCCTCAAAATCTCGGCTTCGTCTTCGTCTCCGTCTCCATTCCGCCATGTTGAAGCCGCATACCAAACTTCGGCTCGGCTTCAGGCTTCATTTTGAGGCTTCGTTTTGGCCTAAATGAGGCTCCAAAACGAAGTCAACTAAAGAGGTGACTTCGGCCGGCTTCGTGATTCCCTTCGTGGAAAACCACGTGACAGCAACACAAACTTTGTGAACTTTTGCAGGTTTGCTAAACTTTGCCGCGGACAAAACGCGTCTGCTGGCACTTAAAAAAAGGCAGTGACAAAAAGTGGGCCTACTAGGACCGACTAGTGTTCCAAACGGTTTTTGGTTTGGCTTCGCTAAAGTGAAGCCGGAGGCGGTTGGAGCCGGAGCCGCATGAAGCCGGAGCCTGGAGCCTGAAGACGGAGTCGAGATTTGGAAAAGGGCCCTTCAGTCACTTGGTTAGACTGGTTCCCTGTTCTTATATTTACTTCCACTTTGTCATATACATGTATAGCGAGAGCAGCGTAGCGCACACGGACATGGGACCAGTCAAGTATCAGTTGATCGGACGTGTTTACGTCATGGACATATATATAATTATATATACGTCCGTGGTTTACGTTTAAACGAGTGTGACCAGATCACTTTTTTTACCCACAACTCCCCGGGACTTACCTTATGGGTCATGAGATTTTTATATCATAACATCACTTATATTTTTCTGATTACAAAAATGAAACTCCAGTGCTTCTAGGCCGCATATTTCAAAATGACAGCAACACATATGTCAAAAATCCACCAATTATTTGTAAAATAAGTTTCCAGTATCAACGTTTATCCGCTAAAAGCATACTCGATAGTTTTGTTCAATTTTTTAATGGAAATTGCGAATGTTTTCGGGTTTTTGGGACATGGGAGGTGTGTATGGGAGTTACTTAATAATATTGGTAAGTTACATCGAAAACTATTTTCCACAAACTCTGGTCACGCTCCTTTAATCTTCAAGTTTTCCTTTGATGCTATGCAGCTATGCAGTAGGCCTATCATGCTCCATATACTTAGTGCATGGAGTCACAAGTGGCGGGGGGTGTATGGTTTTTTCCTTACTTTTACAAAAACATTTTATTGTTAACTTGGTATTTTTTCGTATACATTGAACACGGATTTGGGTTAAGTTATATAGTGCAATCGATAGCTTATTTAATTCGAAGATATAATTCCCACTGACACTTCCGTCGCAAATGTTGCATTTCTGAGATAAATAAATGATAAAATTACTGCATAAAGTTATGCACAAAATGACGCGGCGAGCTGTCTGTGCGTATTAAAGCGCGACAACAGAGGGCGCTGCACGCGTGAATGGTTATCTTGTGCACTAACTGAAGGGAATTTTTGAAGTAGAAAATGTGATTTTTCTACAGAAAAGCAACATTTGTGACAAAAGTGCAAGTGGGAAGTATACCTTAAAATTACATTAGGCCTAGGCCTATGTGTTGATTCCAGGAGGTAATTTCCTTAAAATCTTTGTTCAATGTATAGTATACGAAAAAAAATACCGAATTTAATAAGCTATCGATTCCAATATATAAATTTACCCAAATCTGTGTTCAATGTATATGAAAAAAATACCGTTAACTTCAGTTATAAACAGTTAAGACAGTGTTACCATGGTTACCGGCTGATGCCTGGCCGGCCATAGGCTGGTCCTTAAATGCTGATGGCGGGAAGATGATGTCATGGATGTGGCCGGCGCCGGTACCATGGGTACAGGAGGCCTAGGCATGCTAGGCCTAAGGTTGTCCATGCTCGTGTTTATACGGGTATCACCATGAGCACCGTAGTAGTCGCTTGTCACATGTCTCATGCTTGTCATGCTTTGTGCTGCTGGCGGACATGGCGGACGAAGGCTAAACTCGACATTGTTGTCAAGTCCGACATGCCCCACTAGGCCTAGAACAGCTTCCGTAACCGCCCTGGATATTGTGCTGGCTAGGTCTGCACGGTCCGCCATTGCAGACAGGAGTAGAAAGTGTTAAACTCACACAGTAGGCCTAATGAATATGTTGTTTACGTACGTTTTGAGTCTTTTTCGCGACGACAGCAACAGAGATAGAGAGGGCTCAGCATCCATGGCATCAGTGACTAGGAATTTCCCGCGCGCGCGCTGAAGGCTGTGCCGTGGCGTTCGATGAGCTGTACACATAAATACCTTTGTTGCCATGGTCTCCCGGACTGTTCACACTTTGAACGAGCACCCTTATGACTCGATGATAGCTAATTGAACGCACCCATTGCTCTCGCAACCAGGGCAACGGGCGAGCATAAGAGCGCCCTCTAACCGGGATGAAACTGGATTATAATAAACGTTTATGAAGCGTGTTTTTCATGGTTTACAAACCCTTCAATTTTTCGTCAATGATCGTATTTTGAGATGTACCGAGTGCATAATACTTCTTTTTTTTTATCGATAGTCAACCTTTACAAACGACAGACAAGTGTATAAAGCTTTAATTTTCTCTGTTTGTAAACCATGAAATTTTGCGACACACTAACTAGTTCATTTTCATTATTTACAAACCCTTCAATTTTTCGTCAATGATCGTATTTTGAGATGTACCGAGTGCATAATACTTCTTTTTTTATCGATAGTCAACCTTTACAAACGACAGACAAGTGTATAAAGCTGTAATTTTCTCCGTTTGTAAACCATGAAATTTTGCGACAACGCTAACTAGTTCATTTTCATTATTTATAAACCATGAAATTGTGAGCCAACGATCACTTTCAATTATTTACAAACCATCGAAATGCACGCCTATTGACTATTTTCAATTGTTTACAAACCACAGAATCCACAAAATTGATTAGAACGGCGCAGTTTTGATTGTTTATAAACCATGGAATTGTACGTCCACTAACCCGGCCAATTTTCATTATTTATAAACCATAGAAAATCAGACCCTGGTGCAAGTTTCTTGGTTTATAAACCATGTAATTGCGCACCAGTGATAGTTTTGTATTATTTGTAAACCAGAAAAACGTGCAGCAATGTGCAGTATTCATTATTTATAAACCATGGAATTGTCTATGAACGATACAATTATCTTGTTTGTAAACCATTGAAATGTACACTCGTCGGTTTCATTAATGAAGTATGGAACGCCGAGGTCATTTTCATTATTTGTAAATAATGAATTTGCACAGCTACAAGTATAATTCCTGATTTGTAAAGAATCGTGTCGGTACAAAACGAAGTTTTAATGGTTTGTAAACCATAAACGGCCTTTGACACAAATGCATTATTTACACAGAATTAAGATAAACCATGGAAAAAACATGCTATAATTCGCCTAAATAATTAGTTGACGAACGGCGCCCCATAATCCAGTGCCATGAATTGTGGGTTTTGTGTTGTTGATATGCTGTTACATTATGTTGTCACTTCGAACAATTTTGCTCGTTTATTTGCTTGCGAAGCCTGTGTACGCGTTGTGCGCTGTTCGATTTAACAACAAGACAAAGCGCCCAGTCCGTGCAGTGGATGGCCCCTAGCTATGGCGGACTTGCAGGGAAGGAGTCCTTAGCAACCGGATTCGTGTATATTGTTTCAGATATTCACAGCCCGTCATCATTATTTACCTATACACTTTATATGGTATACCGTACAATATTATACATAATTAAAAATCATTATTTGTTTTAAAAATGGAGTGTTTCAATTGTTCGTGACGTTTCGGTGACAAACATTTAATAATTTCTTATCCATGATGGGTTTGGGAAACAAATTGTTGTTTTTGGCTAATTTATGTTAACCTTTTAGCAGCCATTTTGAAATTTCAAGGTTATGGCAACCACTTTTACTTTTAAAAGTTGCTTAGTTGAATTTGCCATGTCAGAAAACATATTATTAGACACTAAAATCATTAAAATCGGATAATGTTAAAGGAACACGTTGCCTTCAGATTTCACGAAATCTCACGTTTGAGGGTGTTCCTTATACTTATTAAGAGTTGTTCTTGCAATAAAACACATTTAATGTGTTATAATTAGTGAATGGTAATTAAAAAAAACAAACACTGACCTCTGACCCCCACTACATGTCCCGCGAAATGTATACGTATTTCAAGCCGTCAATACGATCGTCCGGGTAGTGGGCAAAATGCAGCGACGAACAGGAGTTAGGCTGGCGCCGTAGCCAGTAGTCAGGTAAACCTATCAGATGAACGCAAGGTACCATACCATTCTCCGCCTCCCGAGACATGTGTGAAATGTAAACACATACACACACACACACCACCAGCCGGAACCTAGCACGAAATTCGGGCCGGAATTTCGGCTGGCCGGATTTTGTACAAATTGCTATTTTTACGGCTTCCGGAAATGATCGAAAGCTAGATGAAAAGTTAGGCATAGATGCCGCGCTTTTCAAACGATTTTGTACCATCGTAAAAAAAGAAAAATTCCCCATTATTTTTCTTCTAATCGGTAAGGAACATCCTCAAAAAGAAAAAAATTGGTACAAAATCCGGAAGCCGTAAAAATAGCAATTTGTACAAAATCCGGCCAGCCGAAATTCCGGCCCGAATTTCGTGCTAGGTTCCGGCTGGTACACACACCGACTGGCTTTCAAAAAATGGATCGTCAAGAGAACACAGCAGACGCGTCAAAAAAGAAAAAACGAAAACCTCGCCAATCAGGGTAAGAATATTGTTTATTCAACGTATTTTTGTTTTCCTTTTTCATTATTTAATTAACTGGATGTTTATTGGGAATACTATCCCATAAACTGATGATAATACGAATTTTTTTAATGAAATAATTGTTCAGAAGTATTTCAACAGCTGCGACTGGAAATAAGACTAATATAATTTCTCCGCCATTTATGGGAGTCAAGATTTTGTCTCCCATAAATGGCAGAGCGTGCTGCTTCGAGAAATTACGCAAAATTGGAGCATTTCTAAGGCACGTTTGTGTGGATCATTATATTCTACTTTTTGAACATCTTTCAGATCGTGCTCATTATACTTCAAACGCTTGTAATAGCCCAAAAACGCCCAATAAAGCGCAACCCGAAGGCAACGTGTCCCTTTAACTGTGTTAGTGAATTTGACCACCAGTCAAAAGTGCGTTGACCTTTCGACGTTTTTGACCACAGCGCCCTCATTTAAGGTCGGAGGTATAACAAACTATACATTTTTGGAATCTTCATGACTAGACGAGTAATTTGATATGCATATCGACACGATTGGAATATATTTGAATTTTGACCTCTGTTTGACCTTTGTTGACCCCTCCCGGAAATGCCTGACATTTTCAAGGGGGCAGCCCAAGTCAAAATTGTTCGGTATTCATCAGGGAACACAAAAACACTTTCAAACCTTTGTTCCCATAATTTGGTCACGGGACCTACAGGCTGGTCTCCTACTATAATATTCTGCTGTATAAATACTAAACTTTCTGTCGAAAACCAGGTTCGGAAAACGAAACTCGATGAACTTGTTTCAATGACTGTGTACGCCCAATGTTAGTTGATCGCTTTGGCGTTATTTTTAACCAATCAGATGACAAAAATCTACGCAATTGGTATACGTATAAAACAAATATTGACTGCTTTTATTAGGGTCATGGTTGAGATTATAGGCCTTCGGTAATCTTGAAGCCATGACTATACCCTCGTCTGTCGCCTCGGGTACAGTCATGGCTTCGAGATCACCTTGGGCCTATAATCTTAACCATGCCCCTCATTACAGTGGTTTGTGGTGGTGCTCTTCCTCCAGTGTGTGCTAATTTTAGACTGGTTTTCATCTACATGTGGGTTTGTCCAAGAAGCTGGGTCACATTTCGTGACATACCGTACCTTAAAAACTACATGCCATTCCAGCCTATTTTTTTCAAGCAATGTTCATTTCAGAAAGAAAAACATGTCACACTAAAGTACAAGTATTTTTATTGTGGTATGGCAAACTACTAACTGAGTAAAGTGTCTTGACAGTTTTAAACATATGTGGTGTCTCGTAGCATCGGTAAAACACAAATCTCGTAAACCACCAGGGATTGCTTTATGAAAACATGCATGGATATAGCAGCCCCTGTATATAATATCCACAACAAACAATTTTGAATATCTAAATACTGTAACGGGCTAAGCGTTAAGAATTCAGGAACCACGAATACTGGAACAAAGTGATGATCGACCAGATGTTTAACGATTCATTAACAACAATTTAATGTAACACACAATCACATCTCAGGCTGATCGGGAAGCATGGCAACATAATGACCCTTGACCTTATACCTATCCCATCATGCAGGCGCTTGATAGTTCGCAAGGTATGGAGCGCCTGTCTACAATAATATGCAACGTTAGTCTGCTACAATACATTAGTGAATACCTACAAATCTAAACGGCGGTACTGGTTGTGGTAGGGCCTACTGGCGGTTTTTAATGGTAAAGCCTGCACGAAGTATGCTGTTCTCAAGCATTACCGCGCGCAGTACCACTGCGGGTACCGGCAGTTAGATTAGTGTGTGTTCCCTTATCAGCATGCAATTAACACAAGTTATACCGACGCTACAGGGACATCATTTATTTTGTGCCCCAACTTCATGGAATGACCCACGTACACATTCGGTAAAGGGCGCTTTATCTTGTTCTGTGATGGGTTGTCTTTTGCACTGTGATTGGTCGTCATTTGCACGTGTGCATCGTCTGCTTTACATTTGAAATGGGGAAAGCCCAATTTGGATGTTTATTTACATTTGGGTACATGTATATGTACAGTCGACGCACGCACTTTTTTTTATAGAAATGTCAAACTAGCGCAATGCAGAATACTCGCACTTCAAAAAAAAACACCCAAAAAAACAAATAAAAAGTGACCACTGGTAGATGTTTACTTCTCGAAGTGGAATATGTGGCTATTTTTTTTAGGTATACACATACTAGGGTGAATTGCAAAGCCAGTCAATTAGACACCTGTTTAACAGCTGAAGATACTTCACTCCACGTTGTCCATCTCTGCCCAGGTGTGTAAATGCGTACCAGCAAACACGGTTGGGGAAACCCAACTAGTTGCTGGGGGTAGACCTGCGATGGACTGGCATCCCATCCAGGAGGAGGCATGCTCCTAGTCACTCCATGCCATAGAAACCAGGGATTGAGTACTGGTCGTATGAGCCATTAGTGGCTCGTAAACAACTTTTTTTCAGCCTAGTCCGTTGCAAAGAGCAACATTTTATACTTGATTTTTCAGAGTTATGGTCAACTTTGTTTCATGTTCTTAATAAATACTCATAAATTTTCCGAAAAAAATCGGAGCTGAATTTGATGCAGTATTACTGTAAACAGCTCCGAAAGTCAACTACCATGCGGCTGGAAATGAAACTAACTCCAATGTCATGTGACTTTTCGGAACCGAATTCTGGTTCCGAAAAGTCACGTGACTTCAGTTTTTCTAAAATTGCTTTCAAACGGCTAAATTTGATAGCGTCTTTTTAAGATATTTTCAGGCTACTTTCGAAGGGGCTTCAGAATCACGCGACAGTGAATTTGGTGCCAAAAATAGCCCAACAAAGCTGGTGTGTCCCTTCAATTGTACAATTGAGAGTTCAATGGTACATACCGGTATGCCGTATGTTTTTCTGTAAAGGATACATTACATGTTGTACATGTACATATACGTAGATGGGTCAGTCAGATAAATTTGTAGTCTGCTTTTAATGCAAAATAAGAATTTTGTGCTCATCTTACATGTATCTTTTCTTGTAGCAGAGAATGCCAAAAATGACATTGAAGGTGAAGCAGATGTCAGACAGGCTAATGGAGGAGGTGGAGGTACGTTGAAGGCCCAGATGATTTGTATAACATGGAATGCAGTTGACCTTGTGTAACCATATCCACAATGTGCTCCTTAAGGGGAAACAATTCAGCCATACATATTTTTGCTCATCTTATATCTTCTTATAGCAGAGAAAGCGATAGATGACGAGGAGAGTGAAGCAGAAGTCAGACGTGCTAATGGAGGAGGTGGAGGTACGTTGAGGGCCCAGATTATTTTTATAACATGGAATGCAGTTGACCTTGTGTAACCATATCCAAAATGTGCTCCTTAAGGGGAAAAAATTCAGCCATATATATTTTTGCTCATCTTATATCTTCTTATAGCAGAGAAAGCGATATATGACGAGGAGAGTGAAGCAGATTTCAGACGTGCTAATGGAGGAAGTGGAGGTACGTTGAGGGCCCAGATGATTTTTATAACATGGAATGCAGTTGACATTGTGTAACCATATCCAAAATGTGCTCCTTAAGGGGAAAAAATTCAGCCATATATATTTTTGCTCATCTTATATATTATAGCAGAGAAAGCGATATATGACGAGGAGAGTGAAGCAGATTTCAGACGTGCTAATGGAGGAAGTGGAGGTACGTTGAGGGCCCAGATGATTTTTATAACATGGAATGCAGTTGACCTTGTGTAACCATATCCAAAATGTGCTCCTTAAGGGGAAAAAATTCAGCCATATATATTTTTGCTCATCTTATATATTATAGCAGAGAAAGCGATAGATGACGAGGAGAGTGAAGCAGATTTCAGACGTGCTAATGGAGGAGGTGGAGGTACGTTGAGGGCCCAGATCATTTTTAAAACATGGAATGCAGTTGACCTTGACTCAGAGGGTCGGGAGGTGGCCGGACAATCAGAACAAAGGCCCTATGATGTATCCGAGAAGGAATTTTTCCAGTTAGAGTGTGATGTATCTCAATGAGAACTGTTCGCACAATGATGATTTGCAAGCTGGAATTTTTGTTAAAGGAATGATTTGTGACACGAAAATGAAATTTCTTGTAGACACTGGGTCGAGTCACACTGCTATTTCCAAGGCAATGTACAATAAATTTAATGCCGATAACAGACCGAAACTGACAAGAATAAGTTTTGGCATCAAACAGGCAGATGGGAAACCTATAGAAGTTTTAGGAAGTGCCTGGATGAATGTGCAAATAGGCACTACATGCACTGCTGTTGAAGTGATGATAGTGGCAGACATATTCAATGATGGAATTTTAGGAATGGATTTCCTGCTAAAAACTGAAGGAAATCTAGACCTGAAACAGTTGCACTTGAAAATTAGAGGAGAACAAATTCCTTGCGTTGGTGCAAGCGATGAGAACACTGAACTACGAGTAGTTACATGCGAGAAAGTAACGATCCCAGCAGGGCATGAAATCGTAGTTGCAGCAAATTTCAAGAAACAAGTCAGTTGTCCAGAAGAATTTGGGATAATAGAGGCATTACCGAAGTGTGACTTGATTGACAGAGGAATTTTAGTTGCACGAACACTAGTGCAGGCCAATAAAGAGGCACTGCCAGTACGTATGATGAATGTTGGTGATCATACAGTGACACTTAGTGCAGGCACTGTAGTTGGACTGTATACTGCAGTTGATGATAATGCCATTACAGAACCAGTTACAGAGTTGCCAAATGTAGACGGAATATGCACTCTGACTGATACATAATTAAAAGTCCCAGAGCACTTTAAAAAATTGTGGAAAGAAACAAGTGCAGAGTTAAGTGAATCTGATCAAGAAGCAGTAGCGAGGCTACTGATAAAATACCAAGATGTGTTTTCAAATGATGACTTTGACATACTAGGCAGTACGAAGTTAGTGAAACATGGTATTGATACTGGGACTTCGACACCGATAAAACAAAGACCAAGAAGGGCACAATGGATGAATAGAGATGAGATTAACAAGCAAGTCAAAGAATTGCTTGAGAGAAAATTGATCGAACCATCATCAAGTCCCTGGGCATCGCCAGTGGTGCTAGTAGCAAAGAAAGATGGAAGTAAAAGACTATGCATTGACTATATAGAAAGCTCAATGACTTGACGAGAAAAGACTCGTACCCAGTCCCAAATATTGATGACTCACTGAATGCATTAGCAGGTGCAAAATGGTTCTCAAGTTTAGACTTAGCCTCAGGATATTGGCAAGTTGAACTTGATGAAGATTCCAAAGAGAAATCAGCCTTTGTTGGGCAAGGAGGGCTGTATTCTTGGAATGTAATGCCCTTTGGGTTATGTAATGCCCCTGCAACTTTTGAACGACTCATGGAACGAGTCATGGCAGGACTGCAATGGGAAATCCTGCTACTGTACATTGATGACACACTGAGTAGACGAGGTAGTTTTGCAAAGACTGAGAGAAGCTAACCTAAAGCTGAAACCAAATAAATACCACTTACTTAAGCGCCAAGTACAATACTTGGGACATGTTGTTTCAGCAGATGGTGTAGCAACAGACCCTCAGAAAATTTAGGCAGTGAAAAACTGGAAACAACCAGAGACAGTGACTGAAGTGAGAAGCTTTCTTGGGTTGGCGTCATACTATCGTCGCTTTATCCAAGGATTTGCTTGTATTGCAGCACCACTCCACAGACTAACTGAAAAGAACAGATTATTTGAATGGACAGATGACTGTGACAAAGCTTTTGATGACTTAAAGACAAAGTTGACATCAGCCCCAATTTTGAGTTATCCATTGCCAGATGCTAGTGGTTATGCATTGGGAGCTGTACTTTCACAGGTCCAAAATGGCCAAGAGAAAGTAGTTTGATATGCAAGTAGGAGCTTGAGTAAACCAGAGAAGAATTATTGTGTAACTAGACGAGAACTGTTGGCAGTGATATTTGCAGTGAAGCATTTCAAGCCATATGTTTATGGTCGGGCCATAACCTTGAGAACCGACCATGGTGCACTTAGGTGGTTGACTAATTTCAAAGACCCAGAAGGTCAACTACTTCCAACGGCAAACTCATCCTGAGATACCCAGGCAGTTTTTAGGTACCTTAGAGTACAGAACATGTAGGCATAATGGTACATTTTGGGCCAAAAACATCATTTTAGAATTGCCGTTTTGGGGTAAAATAACGTTTTTTGAGATTTTCCTTATAAAAAGAGATTTCGGGCTTAAATGAAAAATCAAAAAAATGGATATTGTGAGCAGTGCCAGCGATGATGTTTCATATTTTTCTCAACACCATTTTTTGTATTAAAACAATTTGCTTACAATGTTCCTTATAAAAAGGTATGCAGGCTTAAATAATATATATATATATTTTGAGCAGTGGAAGCGTTTTTTAAAAAGTGGTTTGTACCGTTTGTTTAATTTTGTTCTTATACATGTACAGCCATTAACTCAATATCACCAGATTTATATGTAATACTGGTGTATACTCTAACGGCAAACCCATTCTGAGATATCATACCCAGGCAGTTTTCAGATACCATATTAAGCGCTACCAGATTTGTGGTTTTGGGGTAAATTCAAGTGTTATTATATTATTATTTTCTGCTAAAAATGGTATATGTACACCAAGAAAACAAATCTCGCGTGGTTTGCCACTGGATACCGCCAGTGGTTTGCTGGCAGTTTTGTCGCAGAAGACCTCGTGGTTCGCTAGCGGTTTTAGAGTGGCAGACCACTGGTGGTTTAGGTCCACTGGTAGTTTAGGAGCAGCAGACCACTCGTGGTTTGATGCTGCCGCTATATAGGTGTCCGCTGGCGGTTTAGGTGCGACAGACCACTGGTGGTTTGCTGCTGGCCACCGCTAGTTGTGCGCTGGTAGTTTAGAAGCGGCAGACCACTGGTGGCCGCTGAATACCGCTAGTGGTCTGTGGCTTGGCAGCGGTAAAACGCTGCCACTTGAGATACCGCCGGGGGTTTTGGGGTCAGCGTGTCGACGCCGGTGGCTTGCGCACTGGATTAGTACTACTGGTTATTTTAATCACTTTAAATCAATCCGTAAACCTCAGCTTCCAGAAAGTATGCATTACCGCCCGATTGCATGTTATGTTATCAAACATCTCCTTTACAGGCTTACATGTATTATTTTTTCACCTGGACAGAGATACAATTAACGGAAAAGTGCCTTGCTCAAGGGCACACAACATCATATGCGGGCAGGTCGCTTACTTAAACCGTTCAACAGTGGAAGCACAATATGTGCAACCATGCATGTCCGCAAGGAACAAAGAAACTGCCCCACGGAATGGCGGCTATTCGATACGGTCTATAGACCGATCCAGTAAGCCCCGCCCACGTAGAAACGCGCATAATCGAAGTGCGCATAATCATTAGATGGTTTGGACACCAAATAACCACGTAGATCACAATGTGTGGAAATTTTTGGGGCGGGGCTTAAACGCTCCTGGATTGGTCTATTCCTCCACGGCCAGATTTTTTCCTCTACCTTTTTAGCAGAAAATTACCCGGAATTTTGCCCCAAAACGGCAATTGTAACATGATGTTTTTGTCCCAAAATTTACAATTCCGCCGACATGTACATGTACTGTACCTAAAAACTGCATGGGTATCCCAGAATGGGTTTGCCGTTGGAAGTACTCCAATATTCCATATGAATCCTGTGATATGAATTATTCGTTCTATTACCAACAATTTCGTATTTGCCCCCAAAACGGCTGTTGCCATGGCAACCATCGAGAAAAAGTTAAAACAAACCAACTAAAAGAATCAACGCCCCACTGCTTACAATATCCATTTTTAAAAAGATTTTTCATTTAAGCCTGCAAACTCTTGTTATAAGGAAAATCTTTTTAAAAACATTATTTTACCCCAAAACGCCAATTCTAAAATGAAGTTTTAGGCCCAAAATATACCTTTCCGCCTACATGTACTGTACTCTGAGGTACCTAAAAACTGTCTGGTTATCTCGGAATGAGTTTGCCGTTGAAAGTAGCCTAATATTCCATATGAATCTTGTAATATGAATTTTTAAAGTTTTATTACCGAAAATGGTGTTTTTTTGCCCCAAAACGGCTGTTGCCATGGCAACCATTGAACAAAAATGAAACAAACCATTTTAAAACATCAACGCTTATACTGCTCACAATATCCACATTTTAGATTTTTCATTTAAGCCTGCAAACTCTTTTTATAAGGAAAATCTCAAAAAACGTGATTTTACCCCAAAACCATGTTTTTTCACCAAAATGGTATAAAACTACCACTTGAGAACGTCCATCATACCAAAAAATGTGCCCAAGGTGGTCATCTTTCAAAAAAATATGATGAGCCTTTGTCGCCCAACATGGTACCGACATCCATTTTTTGGGGTAGGCCCTATTGGCCCATGGACTATCTGTAGAAAGTGGGAATCTAATGATGGCAAACAAGTTAAATATAAGACCCTAATGCCATTGAAATTTCGCCAAATTGTACTCAATTAATTACATGGCTTGAGAGCTGCTGCACACCTTGGTGTAAGAAAAACTAAAGAGAAAATTCAAGAGCGCTGTTATTGGGTAGGATTGAGTCAAGATGTGCGCTCGTTTATAAGGAAGTGTACTATGTGTACGAGACGTAAGTCCCCACGAGAAAAGAAATCTCCCCTCCAGCAGTACCCAGTTGGAGCACCAATGGAGAGAATAGCCCTAGATATTTTGGGACCCCTTCCAACCTCAGAGAGGGGGAATAATTATATTTTAGTGGTGGGAGACTATTTCACCAAATGGGTGGAAGCTTATGCCCTGCCGAATCAAACGGCAGAAGTTGTTGCTAAGACAGTAGTTGAGGAGTTTATTTGTCGTTTTGGTGTGCCGAGAGAGATGCACAGTGACCAAGGACGAAATTTTGAGTCCAAAGTGATGGCAGAAGTATGCCAACTGCTTGGAATTCATAAAACTAGAACGACTCCTTATAATCCGAAGTCAGACGGATTTATCGAGAGGTTTCATAAGACACTTATGAACATGGTGGCAACATTAGTAGACCCCAGTAAAAATCAAAGAGACTGGGATGATCAGTTGCCGTATGCAATGCTAGCTTATAGAAGCTCAGTACATGAGTCAGTAAGAGAAACACCAAACATGATGATGTTAGGGCGGAATGTAGAATTGCCTGTTTAACATGTGCAAAACCAGAGGGAGAAATTAACCCTTTGGACACTGACTTTGCAGAGGAGTTAAGAGAACGTTTGAGTGTGGTTTATGAAAAAGCCAGGAGTAGCTTGAAACTGGCTGCAGTACACCAGCAAATAAATGATGACAGAAAATCTGAGCCAAACAAAATTAAAGAGGGAATGCTGGTATGGATGCATAATTCAGCAGTAAAGAAAGGCAAGAGCCGAAAACTTAGCTTACCTTGGGAAGGGCCGTACAAGGTCGTGAAGAAGTTGCAAGTTTGCAGTAGTACATGCAGACAGGCTCAAACCATATGAGGGCCCACCTGTAAAAGAGAAAGCTAAGAAAAACAAGCAATAGTTAGATAAGCCATTGAGGAAAAACCCATTGAGGGACAGAAAGGTGCCCCAAAGATATACTTAAGTGGGTAAACCTAATGAAAGGTGCCATTTTCCCCTGCAGGCCACACAATGTACAAAGTACAAAGAAACTTCCGATGTGAGGAATGTGGGCAATTTTTCAACCGCCAATTTAACCTAGACAGGCACAGGGCAACGCATTTTGAGTACCGAGAAAGGTTTCAGTGTAGGCGGTGTCCCCCAGGGTTTCCAAGAAGATACCACCTCAAGCAGCACTATGCCACGGCCCACAGATACCACGAAGATGTTTCCAGAATAAATCCCCGAATCCAGAGATTAGTACCGGTGGCAATGTAGGTTGCCGGTTGGCCTAATAATACAACAGGGTAGGTTAGCCCTGAGGCATCGGGAGAAAATCCCGAAGTGGGAGAAGACCCCCAACCCACCCAGTACCAGCAGCCAATCCCTGGCCCTGAGAACCCAGAAGCAGCAGCAGAATCGTCCATTCTAGAGAGGAACCTTGGATCACCAGAGGAAATCGAGGCCAATGCATCGGAGTTGGCCATGTCGATTCTGGCATCCGATGTAGACGACCATTTTGACGAAACATACAAAACACCATCGCATGGAAAACCAAACCTGATAAAGATGCTAGAGAAAGTCATGTCCGGGGACGACAACACTGAGGGAAAGAGCGAAACAGAAGAAGAGAGCGAGAAAGACGAGAAAGTAGAATCGATTAGACGGAGGGTGAAGACAGCTCATAGATATGGAAAAATTGATATGGAGAAATTAATGATGGGGAAAGTGACAGAGGTTAGGGAAACGCACACAGCTACTACGTACAATGATCAGGGTGGCATGATTAGGAGGAAGGAAACAAATCAAGTGTATGTGTTAGGAGAAAAGAAAGAGGAATAGATTAATGCAAAACAAAACAAAAATGGGTATAAAATATTTAAGATCTAGTACACCAGCAGTTAGTTGTAAATAAAATGATTTGAAATGTAAAATGTACAATGTGTGTAAACTTAAATTTGAGGATATTTGGTTTGTACACACGAATCCGACGGGCAAGTCTCGAAAGGGCGCCCTCAATTGACGCCGCCATTACTGGGGGCCATCCTGACGTCGCGACAACATAAACAAATGATAGGCCTATGCTATGCTAACAATATTTTTATGCAACGCTTTATAATGTTCGTTGGCGTTTTCATCGTAAAAATGGCATTATTTCGCTGCAAATCGAAATGGACGTTTGGGTTGATGATTTGCACGAGTGGCCAAGGCTGATATTACTAGTGATCATACTGATATATGATAGGCCTAAATTATATTTTATTAAATGCGTGGCCGCGTGGCTGGTCGTGGGCCAGGCCTGGCTCACCGGGCGCTAGCACTGGCAGCTCAGCTCAGTAGGCATACTGCTACGTGCTTGTTATACTGTGTTTAAAGGTAATATACAGGATTGGTAATGATTGAAAAACCGTTACAAATAGTGCCATCTTTCTGTGTGATTGAAGATATACATGATTAAAACCAACCTCAGTAAAATCTAGCTCCATACCCCGTCTAACTTTTCAGAAAACAGTTAAAAACCGTGTAGTTTTTCTTCCGAAATTGTGCGAAACCAAAAGCACCGGCGAGATTTTGTACTAGCGCCCTCTTGCGTCCGAACTGATAAAATATATCGCTGCCGTGATAAAGCAATAACTGTTTCATGTTCACGGAGTTTGTTGTAACAACAGTCGTTGGATATTATTGATACGCAATCCAGTGTTGTAATCCGACACCGTTTTACGCGAGCGCGCGCTGCAGTCGAGGTCAAAAGGGCATATGCACAGTATACTATACACTGTACATGCACGTGGTGTACAGTATACAGTACAGATAGGCTAGGCGACTTTGGCATACGTTTCGTTGTACATACTAGTACATGTATAGCGATGTATAGTCATTACAAAAAGAGGAAAATGCAATGAATCTCCAACTTTGGATTTTTTTTAAAATCTTCCATATCAATGCCATACACCCTCGCCACTAATTTTTCATAATATGACACAAGACCCCACTGAGAAAATGTAATTATGGTGAGGAAACATGAATTTAGGGATGAAAAATTTCAAGTTTTCCTTTGAATTGATATGGCATATGTTCCATAAATTTAGTGCATGAAGTCTCAACTATGGCTTTTGATAATCCCAATCTTGTAGCTTCTATTTTGAATTTTCTCGTCTATGAAGCAAGGTTTCAAGTGATTATTTTAATAGGAACGCGTGTTCCGGCCTTTTTTCCTCCGTGATTTATATACAGCACGGACCATAATCATGGCATGGACTTTACAGAAATTACAATGAACTAATATAAAAGGGAGAGAAAGACAAAGCACAGGAGGGAAATCAACCTATGGTTCGAATCTGTTTCAGTGCTGACAATAGTGATTTTTTAAAAACGATTTTAGTGGGTGTGGATAGCCCTCCCTTTCTGAATATTCACTGCAATGCCTTGAGGTAAAGTGCGTGTTTGTAGGTGAGCGCATATGTGCAAAGTGTGGACGATCTACAGCGAGTTACTTTTGTGTGTGGTAGTAAGCGATGGAGTACATGTAGAAGCATTGACGAGACGCAAATGCTTTTTAGTAGGCCTACTTCCAAATGCACAGCACTCCATCGACATTCGTAAACTACACACGCCAACATGAGTTCTTCAGAAGAGGTTGGTGATGAAGAAATGTGGTCACCTGATTTGGAAGGACAAAGTCAGGTAATGAAATCGATTCTTCCCCAACACATCTCTCTCCTTTATGTACGTGAAATCTCACTGTACAATATAATGTATATATTTTCATGTTGTGACTTGCATACAATAACAATGAGAAATGTTCGATGTGCAATGGACAATATGGGCAGGTCTTACTGTTTTGGTCCCATCTTCATTTCAACCACGAAAGGACCCACCTACGTTTCAATTGATGGACCTAAAACTAGTGGTATACCTCCATGGTTATGCATATTGTTTTTAACAAAGCCATACATGTAATATCTTTAATTTACAGACTACAACCAGAAGAAGAGGTAGCCGAGGAAGAGGAGGGCGGGGCAGAGCAGGGGGACAAGGCCGAGCCAGGGGGGAGGCATCAAGAGGAGGAAGAAGGGGAGGGAGAGGAAGGGGCAATAGAAGAGGAAGAGGAAGAGGAGCAGCACTGCAACATGTTTTTCAAGACCAGGCAGTAAATCTTCGTGATCAGAGGCAGCAAAGATTACGAGTTAGTGTTAATTTTAATTCATGAATGGTACTCAAGATATTTTTTCCTGACACGATAATTTATTATGCAAATTGCAATATAAATATACATGTGTTCATTTCATAGGTTCAGTCCTGAACAATGCAAAAAACAAATACAAAAATCCTAAATACAATATGCTTTCTAGGCAGTCTCGCCTTCAAAAAGCTGACCATATACCACGTTTTTTTCAGGGGGAGGGTAGAGCAGGGACCATTTGGTAAATCCGTGCCTTGAATCACAGGTCCATTCTGAATCAAATCTAAATTGCTGTTCAAAACTGAAAGAAGTGTATTGCCGACAGTTTAAAATTGTATAAACAAAAAGGAAGAATTAGTTTGTTTGCATTGGAACTACAAAAACAATGGGTTTTTTTGCACTCTACATTACGACCCAAACAAATAAAAATACGGGTGAGAAAAGGTGGAATGGGTTCTTCTGAAAAGTGGAATCTCAATTTGGGTTATTTTTTGTATTACCCGGCATAGCATCCACAGTTCATACCTCACAAGCAATGTACAAATCAAAAACTGTACAATTAACAGTAACAAAAAGATCACATCGAACGAAGAATAAAGACCCAAACTTCTTGTTGGGTTACTTTAGCATCAACTCGTTTCCGAGTCTGCCCTAGTTCAAAAATCCCTGTACAAACAGTGTACCAAAATTTTGTTTCATGTTGAAATCCCTCAGCCATTGGTGTCAGAAAGAAATTTGGATTCACAAGTGGTGGAGATGTTTGAAATCTACGGTGTATTCTTCATAAATTTCTATTGAAACTTTTGATCTGGAAACCATTCAGACATCTGACCTTTGCGACCTTTCACCTTCAAGTTTTCAACAAAATTCTAGATCTGGAAATGATGTCCGTCGTCTTGAGGGACGAATGGGTGCCATAGGAAATGACAATACCCCTCTAGCATGTAGGGCTGAGGAGTAAAAACTGCTTAAATTCAAAAGCCATAAAACACAGACATACTTTTTGTATTATAGATTCTTCTCTGGATCTACGGTAGCTACCAGTACCACTGTCATCATTGCAGTCTATTAACATGGAGTAAAAATGTGAATTTATAATTATGCAGGAGGACATTGCGAACATGTCCAATGAAGGAGTTCGACAGTTGCTCTTACAAGCTGCCGAGAGAAGCCCGGGGCTCATTTTTGACATTTTACATGAGCAGCCAGCCCCACCTCAGCCTGCTCAGGATCTGGAGTGGTGCACCTGTACACACTGCCGACAAATGCCAACAGATGAGGAATGCATTTGTTGCAGAAATACCCCCGAGAACTGCCTTTCTATACATCCGGTATGTACAGTGTACATGTAGTGCACTTCACAATAATTTAGCAAGTGAGGTAACAATGGAGTTGGAGACTGGTTTGAAGCAAAACTTTAAAAATATATAAACATTCCGAAGTATTTGTATCAACTTTCAAAACATTAAGTTGGGATCTAATAATTGTCCCAATCAAGTTACACAAGTAGTGATGCTTTTGTTTTATGATTTTGATTACACATTGTAGACAATGACAAACATTTTGGATCCAATGGCCATTGCGCTTCAACGTGCACTCTGGAGAGAACTGCTAAATGTTGATGTTGACGATGGAAATCCAGGTCAACATAATCGCCAGGCCCGACACACTGCTTATAGATGCTTCATCTTATGGCAGCATAATCGCCTTGGTGCTGGAGTTCGTCGAGTAATTCCGAGCTGTGTTGTCCTGAAGATACGATCTACCTATCCTGATCCATTCAATCAGTACACCGGGTTTAGAAGAGACAGGTTGGCCTAAGATAAAACCACACAAGAAAAAAAAATCCTTTATTATTACCCTTTCCCTTTTCTATTGTATATAGGCCTGCATATATAATTTTTAAGTGGGTTTTCAATGGATAAGTTTACAAAGGACCACATGCCTTTATGCAGGTAAATTAAATAAGACTTTTAACCAATCGTATAATTTTGTACCGCTGCCTGTAAAACGGCAGATACACTGTCGTGCTGGATAATCCTCTACTCTTCAACACATTTAGTATGTCAGATCGTGTATCTAAAAGCAGGGTTGTAACGAGTCTCCCTGTTCTCGAGTCCCAAGTCAAGTCAAGCTGCCTTCGAGTCCCAAGTCAAGACAGGCATACTGGTCAAGTCAAATTATATAGTCACGACACTAGATTTGTTCAAGCTAATTTCAAAATGAGTTTTAAGGTATTATACAGGACTGGTAATTCCCCTCGAAAACAATGTTTGAATTATTAGCTAAAAACTTATTTGTTATCAAGGTGGTTATGGTAGTAATCATCCTGTGAAATTATTTTGTCTGTGCCCCCATTAATGATAAAAATGACAAAACTATTCGAATCTCCAAAGATCGCCTCTATTTATTCTTGCAAAAAAACAATGATTGTGTTTTTCATGTTTTCTGAAGTATTACTGCATCTATGTGGCTGAATTTTCTGCAAGGTAGTTTTATTGACCTAGGCTTTCAATAACCAGTGGAAAACACGCCGTTCTTAACAGTTTACCAATCATGTATATTACCTTTAAATGCAGAAACTCACATTCATGTTGCTCTGACCAAGGTTTCTTTAGTGCTGAAGAAATGCATAAAATCTTTTTTATTTTTGGCAAACTCAAGTCAAAAAGTTCGAGTCAAGTCATGTTAGTGAAAATTTGGACTGGAGTCGACCCGAGTCATTACAACCCTGTCTAAAAGCATGGCAACCCTGGGGCTGAAACTCGGCACATGTTCCAACTGACCCATTAAATGTGCCTTAACAAAATTGACCACAGAGGTCATAGGTTCTATGGTTTTTATTTGATCTTTAGTTAATTAAGTATTGACATGAGTCACTTTTCTTATTGTACCATTAAAACCGTGACATATGACGACGTTCCAGTATGTCTTGCACTTTAGGTGGGGTCTTTGGGGGGAGTCTCGGTGCGATCCTGCTGGGGTCATCTGCACGTTTCGGATGGGGCTCATCCAGAGGTCTCTTTTCTTCCCATCTCAGTCTCAATATTTTCAACACCAAGGCTGGCATGTAGGCGTATTCCTTTGGAACCTTGTCCTTGATGGCCACATATTCCTTGGAGTGTTTGGACCACCTAGCAATATACCTTGGATTGGAGATAAATACAGTTTACATGTACATGTATTCAATTAATAAAGTGAATTGTTGATATGGTCGTTCTGTGCTTTACCCATTTTAATAGAACTGTTCATTGAAGAACCATTAATTTTTTCCAGAGAATAAAAATGCTACACCTATTTCAATTGTCGAGATTATAATTTATTGTCAAGTATTGTCCAGTATAATTCAACCAATATTCAAAAGGTCCGTGATCACATGACCGGTAAGGCGCACTCCGATTGGTTAATGCGCATTGTTTGATTGACAGGCCGGACGGGTCCATTGGTAATTGTGCTAGGGACAAACCGTACTAGGGCAAAAACACATCCCCAATTTTTATGCGGACACATGTGGCAGTGTGTTCAACACCCTGCTTTCCACTCGCAAATTAGTTCACTAAACTTTGGTAGGTTTTTGACGATATTCTTGGAAGTATTTTGCTTGGGAACGCCAAATTTCAGAAAGGTACATTATATGGTATAAAAAACTTAATGCCCATGGAAAAAGGGGGGGGGGGGGGAAGGGTGGGGGTTTGGGGGGACGGGGGTGGGGGAAGTCAAAACATGTGATCTGGTCACACTACTTTAAATCTAAAGACTTGTTACATACAATGAACCAACTTACTTGTCATTTCCCTCTGAATCCTTTCTGACTGGTCTGTTCTTGTGTTGTTGGTAGTCTATCATCGCAAGGAGGTTTCTTGCCCGGTAGGCGTTAAATCTAACAAAACAAACATTATGAATGTAGTTAACGTATACAAGTGTTTTGAATACGTTGTAAAATACATGGTTGGTCTGTTTTTAGACAATGCTTATTGTGGTAAGTAGAATATCTTTTTTTTTTTTAAATGAGTAATGTGTGACATGAGGGTATTATTTTAATTGTCACTTTCAATAGTTGAGCATTGTATGGCTTGTTTAACATTGTGTAGCATGTCAAAGTGTAATTCTATCACAAGGTCACGCTCATTATTTGAAGCATTAAACCATATTGGGAGCAAGATCAATATTTCATATTAGGACCATTACTACAAATTGTTCACATAACTTTATACAAGTACAGCTTACCCAAATGCAAATCTCTTTGAAGCATACATCAGGATATGGTTGTGAAGTGACTCGAGCTCACCGGTGTGCCTACATTTATAATGAAGATGTCAATTAAATAGACAATATATACTAATCCAATGCACAGTGTCTAAAATCTCCATTGTCTTTTGTTTACCAATAATGTAATTTTAAATTCCAGTCAGGCCAGCCGACTGTTTCCTGTTTTTAACACATGTTCAATCACTATTGAAGAGTCATACATAGTGGATTATTAATTAAATGTGAACATAAGTTTTCAATAAAAAGATGAACACAAATGAATATACATGTATAATAAAATGACATGTGCCCAGCCCTAATGTAACCAGGCACCATGAATTTGTTTTGTTCTTTAGTCAGTGTCCTTTTGACCTAATTCAATGTACACATCTACCTAGGCATTACAACTGAATGAGGCACGTGCCATATTTGGTTATCCTTAGTATTATGCACATTTTTGGTGCTGGTATATAAATTTGGAGCCTCCCTCTGGCATCAGCACGCACAGGGAAAGTGGGAATCTGAAGCAGCCAGTCATTTTGTTACCGCCACTGTTTTGTGACCGATGTGCACAAGATTTGACAAGTCTAAAAAAAAAGTACAGTTCTTAAATTATTCGTAATTTGCACATTGGAGTCATTAGAGCATGTTTGCTGGGCATGTCCACTGTAATCCTACAATGCGCATATATATACATACCGGAACTTCACATAGTATGGAATCTTCTTCAGGAATTGTTCGTCCATAGCAATGTTTGTCAGTGCAACATGTGGGGGTGATCCGGCCTGAAGATACTCTTCGCGATATGGAAGAACATCATGGTCACATTTGACTTGACCAACACCTCCTCCCAACACCCATTCATGTTTTCCGGTTACATGGTGTAACATCCCTCGCCACTTGTGCTACATGAAGAATAATTCAACGGAATTAATAAACAGTTATTCAGAGGGTGTTGATATTCACAGGCAAACAAAACTAACTTTTTCATTTCTATCGTAATTATCATCATGTTTACTTATAAGTGTCATACCTTGAACAACTCGGACGAACCTTCACAGGTTTTGCTACAGTGCCAAAAATGGTTGGTTACATGATTTTGCCAATAGGCAAGTGGCCTATTGGCAGCTGTAGTGGACACCTGTTCAGAAGAAGAAAAAAAAGCACAACATTGCAAGGTTTATTACAATCTGATTATAGAGTAGTTGTTAATGTACTGAAAAATTGTCACAAGTAAAAATTGATTGCTTTCCATGACGTAGAACATCCGGGAATGTTTTGGTGTCACCCTAGACGCACATGAACATACGTAAAAAAACACTGGCCAGCGTACTTTCATTCGAGAATGCCTCACGCGCGCGCGTTGCGATATGCTAAAATTATTGAGCATGTAGTCAGCTTGTAAAAACAAAGTGTTTTTAGTTGATCATGATTTTTAGCCTGACAAAATACATCAGTATCTTTCTCGATTCAATTTAGTTGTCAAACACAACAATACAATTAGTATGGTCAGATCAGGTGCAACTAACCTTGGACAGCTTTTTCCCCAAGTTTTTGGCTCCATGCCACACATCATACGAATGCTTAATATCTGGGTGTTTCTGACCTATGGAGAAAATGTATCCAGAAATATTTATGATGTTGGAAATCACCATCAATAGCAATGCAAAATTTGTAATCATTCACGTAAAGTCATATAAAAGAGTGTACAACCATATTGAGTCCGTGATACATCACCGTTTTATGGTAGAGCATGTTCATGTCAATTACATAATTTTCGAATTTCACATCATAAAACTAACTTGTGAAAATGTCATAAAGTTAGGTGTATATATTTTGAAAACAACAAATATTGCTTTCTGTTTTATCAATTATTTATTTTACTGTATGCTGATATTGTGCATCTTTAAATTGTGATTGTAATAAACTGCAACATTTTAAAAAATAATCAAAAACAATTCCCTCTGAGGTGGCCGCATTTCAAACTGACATTTCTAAGAGGATTGGTATTACTATCAAATTCATATAGAGCTATCTTCCTGTATATAGAGATTGACTAATAAATAGCCTCGAAGCCGAATTAAATTGGTGTAATCTTGCGTAACAAAACTCACGCATAGTACTGGTAATGGTGATGTGGGCATCCGTCACCATCTCAGCCACAGTCAGGCCTTCATCTTTCATTAAGAAGTCTAATCCCTTCAGGAGGGCCTTAGTCTCCATCCTGACACTGATCAGTTCAGCCTGCCTTTTGTCCATGACTTCCATGTGAAGAATATCTTTAGTGTCACCCTCCATGAATGTGTAGGTAAGGTACTGAGCGCAATGACCTGGGCTGTCGTTGCGGCCATCACCTGCAATTTTGGGAAGAACAAAGAACACAACTTGGACTCATGACAATAAAAATTGAAAGAAACTTCTTTGCAAAACGAAAAAAAAAAACAATGGAAAAAAACTAACAACATTTACTAAGAAAGTAAATGCATTTACACATCTTTTAAATAACAGGTAAAAAATCTGTAGCTAGACAAATGACCACCGTGAAACGGATTTATAATTTATTTTTAATCGGTTCTCATTTAGTTTGTTTTATTGGTTTATGTGTAGCAACGAATTCTTTATCCTGCATGGAACATTCACAATCACAGCAAATTATCAGTACAGCCAAAAATTTCAACCGACATATTCTACTCACCAAGGACAACAAGAGGATTTCCCTTGTGTTTTTGTCGTATCTCTGCAAACATCTCTTCTGCCTCCTCTTCGACGGCCGGGCACACATACTTCTGTTGCAGCGAGTTAAAGGTACTTGCGTGCAGGAAAGCAAGTTTAGAAAACTTGCACATCAGTTCAACCTTTTTAAAGTTGTTGCCAGAAAGTACAAGGGCTGCAGCTAGCTTTAAGTCTCCTATATGTGAACGTTGAAGCGTTTCTTGGCAGCAAAAGTAAGTCTTGTGGTCTTTTGCGCATGTCTGAGATAAAATTTAACACAACAATTACAAAATCATTACATTTTTGTAGTACGGTTAATCCAAAAGAAAGTTACACAACTTTTTGTAAATAATGATCCCCCCCAAAAAAAAACCAAACAAAAAACACTTTGCACATTCCTCTTCTACAAAATACTCTGACTAAGGTTATTTCTTAAGTACTTTCTTTAGTGCCATCCTGTACCGATAAAATGTAGTTTCTTTTATTTTAATTTACATTTTTATACATCTATTTATATATACATATATTTATGTACATATATTTCATATGTATTTGTTTTGTATATTCAGAATACAGTTGAAGATTCAAAGTATGACAAAATAATAACCTACCCAAGTTATGTGAGGAGATGACCCAACGGAAGTAATGTCTACTTTGAGTGGCTGACTGCATCGTTTGCACGACGATCGCGCTTCTTCTGCCAAGTCCCGCAATCTCGTCTCTGTCACAACAAATAGTTGGGTACTTTCGGATCCTGTTGGATCAGAAATGATCCGGTGTAGACCTGACCGTGTGAAGGTCTCATCTCCAATTGGTTCTGTTTCTTCATCGGAGCATTCATCTCTTCCGTGGACATCTTCACCTTGGGTGACCACTGGAAGTCCTTGACTGCTTTTTCTACAAAATATTAAAAGATATGAGCCGGGAATGTAAAATATGAGTATTTGCATACTCTATAGTTTTAAATAGTTTACTTTGTTTAAAGACCCTGCTCATGATTAGTAGACCGTTACAAATAGTGTCATCCCTGTGTGATTGAAGGTATGCATGATTAAAACCAACCTGAGCAAAAATCAGCTCTGTACTTCGTCTAACTTTTGAGAACAGTCAAAAAATGGTTTACAGTCACTCCACCCCAAAACCATTCGCCCTGAACCACTTCACCCTGAACCACGGCCTGTGCACGAAGTTGTTTTGGGGCGAAGTGGCATTTGGGCGAGGTTGTGTTTGGACGAATTGGTTTTGGGGCGAAATGGCATTTTGGTGAAGTGCTTCAGGACGAAGTGGTCCAGGGCGAGATGGTTTTGGGGCAGAATGAATTTACGTCTCGCGTAAGACTATAGCACGTCAGACAAAACCATTTCAGGGGGAGTTTTCTACGGTCATGTTTATATTGTGTAAGTTATGCGTAAATCTGTGAACATTTCTGATTTTCGAGATTCCCAATAGTGAGCAGGGACTTTAAAGTAGAGCCTAGTAAATGCTCTATTGTGACGCAATTTATAAGTTACTATTTTAAAGGAGCGTGACCAGATTTTCTGCAAAATAGTTTTTGATTTAACTTACCATCATTATCAAGTAACTCCCATACACACCTCCCATGTCCCCAAAACATTCGCAATTTCCAGTAAAAAATTTAAACAAAACTATCGAGTATGCTTTTAGCGGATAAACGTTGATACTGGAAAATTAGTTTACAAATAATCAGTGTATTTTCGACGATATCCTCGGAAATATGCGGCCTAGAAGCGCGGGAGTTTCAGTTTCGTAATCAGAAAAATATAACGGATGTTATGATATACAAATCTTATGACCCATAAGGTAAGTCCCGGGGAGTTATGGGTAAAAAAAAAGTGATCTGGTCACACTCCTTTAAGTTACTAACAAAAACTAGCTACCGTTGCAACAAACTAAAGTACCTGCAATAACAAGCTAACAATGCCACTAATGACTAGTAACGTCAATGTCAATTACAAGGTGTCAAACCATTTGGAAAATCACATGGCAGAACAAAGGATTTGTTTGCTGTTTTCTTGAATGTGAAAAATAATGATGAGATTATACATTTCTCACTGATTCAAGCTTGATTTTCCAGGTACAAAAGGCTTCCTGCTTTTGATAATAAAATAAACATTATTCCCTACCGTGTGAAAATTTTTAACAAAACAGATGTTAACTTTTCCAAAACACAAACACTTACCCCTTTCGACACGATATCACTGGCTCCCATAAATCATCGTCTTGTAGGGTAATATCTGCCTCAAACTCATTGGGGTAAACAAATTGCCCATCAACCTTGTAGTTGACACTGATGCTAAGATTTAATTAAAGAAATACAAGAAAATGTCATGCAACAATAAGGCTATTTAACATTTTTCTTCAACAGTACTAGATAAAGTGCACTGATGCATACAGAATTGATGTAATGCATGTCAATGTTTGTGCACATGTACAATATGTTTTGATTGCAATAAACCATTTCGCAGTTGTGTATTTTATGTGAAAAAATTATCCACTTACTCAATTTCATCATCAGAACCATCTTGTGCTACAGAAGGCTGCCCAAAATCTCTGAAACTGTGAAGGAAGAAATATTATGGCAGTCATGTCAAAACAGATTGATATTGATCATTTCTATGCAAATGTTATTCTCTCTCACCACAAGAAAGGCTCTATAAGTACAGTATATGTGGTATGCATAACCAACAAATAAACAAAAAATTTTAATCAATAAAAGACTTACGAAGAATCTTTCGAACAGCCTGGTTGATCCTCAATGTTTTCCCAAACTTTACATCAAAGACAACAAATTTGTAAGTTCAACATTTGTAATGAATAAAATACCATGATATAAGTTAAACAATAAACAATTTCCACAGTATAACAATTTATTTAGTTTCGTTTATAAAGCAAACTGTTTGTAAAGATGATTCATCTGGAATTGTATCCGACGACTTCCAAGAATGATGTGGCTTATTTCACTTATAAAAAATATTTACACATTATCAATAATAAAACAAAAGGCATTTTTTGATGTTTTTTTAACCTGAAAACACCAGCACGAAATTGAGTAAACTTGCGATATGTATTCTTTAACGAAAAGATTGGAATAAATGTATTCTTCTTTTTAAAAATGTATCGTAGCTTTTAAGTAGATAACAAGTTAGTAATGTACCATTCTACGGAAATATTAAGAAATACATTTGCATCTATACCTCCTTGAGGTGGTCATTGGTGATTGCAATTGCACAACTCCAGAGATTGAAGAGCTATAAAAAAAAACCAGAGATCAAAGTTGTCATTGGAATTATTGTGAAAAACAGGACATTGGTTGCCCGTGGGCAGTGTCTGCTCTTACAGCATCAAAATTAGGAGATTCTCAAATCAATGATACCCTACAAGGTAATCTAGAGCCCCACAGGGCTGTAAAGAAAAGGAGCAAACGGCAAAAGGTCATTCATCAAAGGAGGGGGCAGGGAGGCAGAAATAACATTTGTATTTGCCAACAAGCCTACAGTATGACTTCCTCAGTTCATCCTGGAAGATGCAGTGTGGGCTCATTACAAATCATGCCCCTCTTGCCTCAAGAGCTTAAAGGCACAGGCTCGTCAGCAATGCGCGCTCGCCAAATTCGTGCTCGAAACACGCAGCTCCATGCCTTTGCTATGGAGCTGCGTATTGCGTGGCACACATTTGGCGGGCGCGCATTGCTGACGAGCCTGTGCCTTTAACCACTTGATAACGGAAACTATATGTGGATACTATTTTTAAAAAGGGCTTGTTAGCTATTGTTCTGCAGCCGATTTCACGAAACTTTACGCAATTGCGCAAGTCCACTTACGCCATAAGTTATTGCGCAAGTAATGGCGTAAGTGGACTTGCGCAATTGCGTAAAGTTTCGTGAAATCGGCTGCTGGTCATCATGTCATAAACCACAGATCTTCTTCCTAATAAAGGCTAATTAAATGAGTCTAAGCTTGACCTATTGAATTATTTGCAATTTAAAAGTAGAGAAACATACTGAACTTACAATTCAGAAACATTAGAATCACTGCCTTCAACCATGTAGGTAGCTTCAACAGGGTTCCTGAAAAAAAGACGAATTTTTAATTCAGTCACCTCTTCTCTTGTTTGGATACATAACAAAAAATACCCCCTTTATTTCTCGGCTACAAAATTGGAATTTTTTTTTTTTAAATTCTCAGTCTGTGTATACGAGGTTTAACCTCATTCATTACAGAATCTTTAACAAAAAAATCATCACAAGTTGTTAGTAATTAACCACCCTAATAACAAATTCAGATCTTGCCTTTTTCATCCATAGACAATCAGAACTTCTTTTGTAAATAATTCGGTGATACATACATTATTCAATTAGAAAGTCACAAAAAAATGTGATAACTTACATTTTGCCAGCTGGAAGGGGTTGTTGTGCATGACACTCCATTGGTGTTGAGGCAGCAACTGGATGTGCCAAGGGCAATATAGGTGAGAATGCACTGGGACTAAAAATAAAAATAAAGAAATTGGTTAAATTGATCAAATACAGTCTAAAAACGTTATAAATACCGTACACGGTCGCCACTAATTATGCCAATATGACATGGTAATGCACCATAACGTAAACATTTGGTTAGAAAACATTTTAACAAAGAGAAAATGTCAAGTTTTTCTTTGAAAACACGGTCCATGCGTAAGCGCAACAACAGAGGGCACTGCGTGCGCGAATGAAGGGTTATCTTGTGCACTAACTTAGTTAAATTTTTCTATAAAAAAAAACCATATTTGCAACAAAAGTGCAAGTGGGAACCGGTGTGAAGTTGGTTACTTATGCGACGTTCAATAAGGAGCTGTTACTTATTCAACATTCAATAAGGAGCTGTTACTTATGCACCTATCAATTGTCTCCCCTGTTGTGGCAAAAATTGCGGCTAAAACAGGGTGAAATGTTTGTAAAACTATTGCAGGCAAAAGTGACACAAAAACTCGCGCCAAAAGTCTGAAAGTCTTGGCAAATGTCCCGGCAAATTCCCGATAAAGGTAAAACTTTACGGTAAAAGTGTCGTTCCAAGGGGTGCAGGTCAAGTCGACCGTTTGCTAACTCGACCGTCGTACCAACTCGACCGTCGTACCAACTCGACCGTCGTACCAACTCGACCGTCGTACCAACTCGACCGTCGTACCAACTCGACCGTCGTACTAACTCGACCGTCGTACCGGGTACGATATTTGCCATGTTTGCTCAACCAAAAATTATAAAATAGGAATAGGCCTAGGCTAGTTTACTTACTTTGGCCTAGTATCAGTATCATGCATATCCAGAAGCATTCTGGCTAGCTTCGCATTGGACATGCGGAGAGCGAGAGCTTTACTCCTCCAGCGATGCAGCAAGGAAACTGGCAGTGCTAGGTTTTCTGTCAAAAGCCGCTTGTTTTGTCGATAGAGGCGGTTTGAGGCAGCCTTCGAACGTTTTTTGCCGCTGTCTGTTTGCTTTGGGCGTCCAGTTTTTCGCCCCTCCTTTTCCATTTTTCCCCGATTTGTTCGTCCCAGCGCAGCGTCCATCCAGCAGCAACTATCGCCGGTGCATGCTCGATGTAATAATCCCGAAAAGACGCGTGGCCTTTTCCCAAATCTGGACTTGGGCTGAGGCTGAGGCTCCGGCTTCAACTTGTACTTTTTCGCAAATACTGCTTGAGTGAACTTGGACAGAAGACAGAGCTGCATTGTACGAAGGTCGTTGAATAACTATCCTTCTTACATTGCAGTGCTGTTGCAGAACTATTTGCAAAAAGGTGTACGGCCACAAGGAGCCGGAGCCAGAGATGAACCCAAGTTGTATTTTGAAAAAGGGCATTTGCAAGTTGCAACGCGACAACCTCGTCCCAGGGTACAATAGAAATCCTCGTGACACAGGGGACGAGGTTGACATTTCATAACTATTATTGGTCGTGTGAGGGCAGCATTCAACGAAATGTGAAAAAAAAAGGACTTTTCGACTCATGAGACGAAAACTAATTGTTTTACTCATTTCTGAAGTACTATAGCACTTTAGACAAAACCATTTCAGGGGAAGTTTTCTACGGTCATCATGTTTATATTGTGTAAGTTAGGCGTAAATCTGTAAACATTTTTTATTTCCGAGATACCAATCCTGTATATTACCTTTAAGTGTTAGGCCCGGCCCGTACCGACCATATAGGCAGTAGCCTATACTACATTTGGGCGCATAGACTGGGAAAGAATTAACAAGTTGAACTGAGGCTTTTTGTGCAGAACATCAATGGCAGAAAAATTTCGAAAAGTGAAAAGAATTACCAAGTTTCACAGGTGATTTCTATCCCTGGGCCGTCAGAGGGCTGTGCTCTTCCAGGAAGCAGGAATTTAATAAGAAAATAATTTAAAAACCGGACATCACCCAAGGCGCGATAATTAAGTCATTATTTTTAAAGATAAAGAAGTCTGTTTAGGATTTATTTCATCCTAATTTTAGTGTGTTTAAAGAATTACAATTGTTGGTGTAATTTTGAGAACAGTTTTACGAAGTAGTCTGCAGAGCGGGAAAGTGCTCATTAATTATTCATGAGGATGACGTCATAGGATATTTTGGGACGGCACCTGTAGTTTGTTTACGTTTTGGTACATGCTAATTTGACACCTGTTTTTATGTGATTATTGCAAGTTATTAGCAAGTTTGAGTACTGGAATATAAGAGTACATATTCAGGATTCTTTAAGATGCTTTATTTTATAATTTAGTGCATAAAATGTGACTTTTGAGAGATGTTTTGAAGATAGAAACACCTCTGAGAAGCACGTAGTTTTTGGAGCTCTGCAAATTGTGGGCGTGGCCATTTAACTACGTGCGCGTGAAGTTTGTAGCGCGTGAGCGCGCGATTCAAAGGTATAAATAGTGCTGCTCGGGAAAGCACTTTGCTCACTTTTCTTGGTTCAGTTCTAGTTGCTAGAGCTGTGTTATTCTCCTTCGACCTATCGATATTTCTATCCAGAGTACACTTGCCACAGTTTGGGGAGCTCAGACTGGTGAGTTTGAATAATAATTTAGGGGAGCAGAATTTTCCGATGAAGTAGATTTGTTTCCTTTGTGGAGCAACTTAGTTTCATCGGGGAGTAAAGTTGGGGAGCAAAAGTTGGGGAGTAAAATTTGGGGAGCAAATTTGGGGAGCAAAATTTGGGGAGCAAGTTTGGGGAGTAAATTTTGGGGAGCAGCTTTGTTCTCCCCGTTGGGGAGCAATTATCTGCTGTGAACATTTTGGGGAGCAGATTTTAATACGTTATTAAGGAAGTTGGAAATAAGTTCGCTAGAGTAACTATGACCCTCAGTGCTTATAATCAAGAACAAATTTAGGCCTTGATTATCGTTATCGAGTGACTAGAAATTCATAAGAGGCTTACGGAGAAGCCTGGCGAGACGTTATCGAGTTGTCTGTGAGCTCCGGGAGCTTTCGAGTATTTTATTGGCTTAAAGTTAGCCAATCGCGGCGCGGCGATTACCGAGTGCACGGTAAAGTTTGTAAATATAGTGAGGCTTCAGGGAAGCCAAGACCTAAAGTGTGTGTCCCGGGGGCACTTGAGTTTATTTATTGGCTAAGGAAAAGCCAATCGCGGCGCGGCAAGTATTGAGCGCGCGGCGAATTAAGTTATTTCAGAGAGGCTTTTGGAAAGCCAAGTGTATGAGCTGTAGCGAGCTCTGGCGAGACTCAGTGGCTGAAGAGAAGCCAATTAAGTGAGTCGTTTGGCGACGCAGTCGTGGTTGAGTCAGTCCGCAAATCATTCGGTTCGGTTTGCGAAATATTGCACTGAGTATTCATAGTTACTCCTAGTGAGTTTTCCCCTCCCCAAAGCAGGCAAATTGACTTGTCAGAGTATAATTATGTATAATTTAGGAGTCCTTGCTTTGAGTAGAGATTTAGTGTACAAAGGAGTGTAAATGAGAGGTGTAAATAAGTTCCATAGAAATAAAACACTGTTATCGAAGTTCAATTGAATTTACGGTGTGGAACTAAGAGTAATTTAGGGCCCTCCCCCAGGCCCCGCCCTAGGTTCTCCTTCCTCTTTTCCCAGGTCACTCCCCCTTTTTTTTTGTCCATCCCTACCGACACCCTTTTATCCGGTCATATATTTTGACCAGGGACCCGAGCCGACCATCGACGAAAGCTAAACCGGAGAGGCGGAACTCCGGAGGTTTAGGCCTAAAACTATTCCGCCTGGTGGCAGCGTTTTCCTAGATATTGATCCTAGAGAGATCCGCCCCCCACCCCCTTAACCGCCACACTATATTTACCGGTAGTTTGAGTTAACAGCTTGATTATTTTGTATAATATGCCACTGCTATAAACATACATGTAATTTTCTATTCAGGTTCTCTTCAGTCTACATATATGTGACCCGCTCTGCATTTTTCTTTCTTTTAAAGATAGCATTTTGACTTATTAATGTATATGTTTGTAGAACTTTCTCGGGAGATTTTACAATCCAAAATCAATTGTTGAAATAAAATTATACTCTGTATTTTAGACATGCATGCTCACACTTTTACTGCTTGTGCTTTTCATTTTTAGGCAGCCCATCAAAACAGGTGATGGAACTCCCCAAAAAACAAGAAAGGCTTTGGGATGTCCTTACCCCAATTGCCCTGCTAGTGGTTTGTATCGCCTGGATAGCCACCTTGATCCATGATTTGAAGGTACAAATAGTGTTTCTGTTTATCATGGAGGTGTACATGTGTATGTGTCTACAACACCATCACAACTTGTTTTTCACAAAAAAATCAACAGGCTTTTGCTTAAAACGTAAAGCAGTTCCGACCCTCTTCACCCGAAATTCTGAAACGCTCGAGGTCCCTTGGCTTGTTTATCAACAGGGTTTTGACGTCATCCTGAGAAACATACAAAACGGTCTGTGCAGTATTGAATGGAAAATACACGAAGTGAATGTTTATCATGCCTGTTTTGTCCTTGTAATTCAAAATACAAACGTGAAAAACACTTCATGTAATATGACAACAATCTACTATTACCTGTTTTGTGAAAAAACGATGAAATTGTGGCTCACAATGAAGCTCTTTTGAAGTAAATACTGGTGCATTGCGACGGGTGATTTTGTCACGGAACGAACTGCATTCACAGCGGGTCTGGCATGTGTACAGCATAGTAAGGTCCCCTGCGGGCGTAGTTCCCACGTGTTTGAACATCGGCCGTACAAGTTATAGAATGAGCGACTCATTTTTCTCTTGCTTGGTAATATAAAAGAAAATTATTCTGCTCTTTTGTTTCATAGTGTCTGGTAAAACATACAATCATGCAGCTGCTGGGCATATCTCTGGCTTTTTGGACCAACAAAATTCTTAAAAAAACACTATCTAACAGAGACGGTTTTCCAAGTTGTTTGCGTGTAAACGTATGGAGCTAACAATCGTGTTGACTTCTCTTTCTCAGGATTGCGTGACGGGGTCACGCGCATATCATGAATACCTAATGAGCGTTTCAGAAATCGCGAAAATCTCATTTTCGAAAAGCGCTCTTTTGCTTGCAATTTATCCACTTAAAACCGACAATTAAAAAATAATAAAAATCCACGTCGGCAAGAGGGATGTTTGGACTATCGAAAAAAAGCCTAAATGCTGGATTTTCGTCAAGGGGGATTCTTCCTCTTTAACATGTACATGTACATTAAAGGGACTGTGTCATGGTTTGCATATGCGCCAAATCCTTTGAATAATTTATTTAACTTGTGTGGGGGAGAATGAATGTTAATTAGGTTTGTTTTGCCCTTACCCGACGTGTATTAGCACTGTATACTCGGTGCTTTCCTGAGACACTATGAACAACTTACGTCTTCCTGCAAATAAGGCAGACAACTTAACCACTCGACCACTGAGCTGTAGCCGGTGTTAAATGGCCGGTTCGAAACATTTTTGCATAAACTATGTATTTTAAAAGGGTTACTTACACTAACACGACTAATGCAATACTATAGACCTTTGGACTATCATAAAACCACAAGTTCTCCAAAAGAAATGCAATACTTACAGAAACTTTGTCATACTTGAAGTCTTGAAACTGATTTGTAGGTTTGAAAAAGGTACATGTTAACATTACAATTAAAACTTCACATACATTGTGTACGAGCCTGAAGGCGGATACACACTATCGTGGAAAAATCACACCTTTTCATTGGTTTGTACACAAACTGGTTTGTCGCTTGTGCGCGGCCTACACGCCATTCTTAATATTTATTCATAAACGGACCAAAGCGAGGCTATAATTCCTCCGAAAAGTAAACAAACCATTCAACGCACGCACGATAGCCATGTGGGAAAACGCACGTAGCTGCTAGCAGAAGAAAAAAACATGGGCTCTATTATTCACGCTTCCAATCTGGAGGACATATAGGATAAATTCGGTCAGGTAACTTGATTTTAGCAATGAAAACACTTTTAATAATGATGTCATGCTCCATTGCATTCTAACAATTTCTTTCTCTTTCGTTTTTCTACTCCTCAGACCCACAAATTAGCAGAGTTGCAATAAAGTACGGCATGGAAGATGGAATCTCTGTCGGCAAAGTATTTCTACGAGGTAACATTTGTTGTAATTTAGGGTTACATTTAAGATAGCAGTCAATCCACCCATGCTGGCACAAAACCATGTTGAGCATTTACTAGTACATGTATTTTCTTTTGCAATCTTTGTAGGGAAACAGTGACAACAATTATTAATACAAGAATAGATCCACCTTTAAAAGAAGCTTTAAATGCCGATATTACAAAAATTATGTTAAAACAGGGCACTTTTGCAGTGCCTATACACAAGTGTTGAGTTCAGCTGTGTGCATACTTGTACAACTCGTACCTGCTTGATACAGTGTAGTAGAGACCAGGTGGACAAGGCTGTGTCCTTGATGTGCATTTGATGAGCCATGGGGGAAATTAATTTAGTAATTACAATTAAATGCCGTTTTAGGCAGGTTCCTAACAAAAGCGATTCCTTTGCTATATTTTTCAGAAAATGAGGAATAAGATTGACCTGCATCTACACGAGATTATCATCAGTCTGTATAGTTACTGACTGCTTGCGGCTTCTCCCGAAAGAAGAGTGTGCAATCCTTTGTCTGTACGCTTTGGTCTTCTTTAAGTAAAATGTCCTGTTGCTACTTCGTGTCTGGGGCTTTCATATTTGATAAATGATGATAAAATAACAGCTACACAAGACTACACAAAACGTCATTTACACAGTCATGTACATCGCTTTGAACAGATACCTACGTACAAAGTTGTATAATTGTAAAACGGTTTTCATAATGGTGGCCGCTAATTTGCATATTTGTGTTAACACTATTAATTCAGAAACTTGTTTATCATGTACTGTGACCATGCAAACACAGGTTTAGGAACTTTATGTGCTTTTATTGGGCAACTAAATATATTTTGGTAGACTTTTAGTATGATGTTTAGGAGACTTTACTGAAATGCATAGCACTTAAAATAAATATGTTGCAATTAGTGGTGGGTGTAACCCTAATTTGACTGGACTATTGGGCTTAGTCTTTTTGAAGTGTGGCGGACACAATAGGAGGGCGCACTTTGCAGTGGGTATAAACTCGACTAAAATGCAAAATAACTCAGTTTTTTCACTTTATACTTATTAATTTTATTTATAATTATGTCTATGTATTATAATTACAACATGTAAATCAAGTTTTTGGAAAGAAATACAATTGATAAAAAATTCATACCCAAATGAAATTGCGCCCTCTCCTTTTATTCCGCCCTCTCCTTTTGTTCCGCCATACTTCTAAAAGGCCAATTGGGTGACCTGTCCCACTTGACTTTTATGTGCGGTCAGTCGCTCCTGAAATTTGCGTGGAGTATTGATGTTTGGCAAAATTTCGGCTGTGAGGCTCTGAATATACTTCAGAAATGTGCATCTGTGCCGACGGGGTCTTTCCCATCCTACATGTAGTTCTTGGCCAGTTTTTAGTCGTTTTTCCCCACTCCCCACAATTACATTGCACGCCTGGGTCGCTAATTAGCACGAACTAGAGCGCTCTCTATCAACTGAAGTGCATACTTGTCTAGTCCCAGCCCATTGCTTTGAGGGAAAGTGCGCCTCATACTTACATGTAAGTTCTTACGGTAAATAAAAATGTGAAAATGAAAATGCTTACTTGTTAAATGCCGTTTACAAGAAATAGAGAGGTTTGGGGAGTTTGTTCGAGCACCTTCACAGTTGGTCGGACAAATGCAGTAAGTGGTCAGAAAAGGTCCCATGTCCGACCGTAATTTCACGCTCTGTGAAGATGTCCTTTAAATAATTTGACTACTTGTAGGTCCACAATATTCAAATTAGTAGGAAATCAAACTGTATAAGTAATCAGAACCCAATCACATTGTTGTATACTACAGTAACATTACGGAGGTACAGGGCCTTTTTAGAGGCAGCAACCGACGGATCAGCACGGGCAACGTCCTAAAGCAAGCAGCAAGTGGATGTTTTGAAACTGGCTGTGGCGCATCTCAGCATGGATATCAAGGACATCGTATCACCGAAAGTACCAGAGCGGTAAGAAATACAGCCATTTGATGCATTTACATTTTACAGATTTGCTACTGTCATTTGATTCAACACAGATTCTTAAAAAAAACAAGTGTATGCGTACATGTACATGTAGTTCACGTACATGTATAACCCAACTACTTATTTTTATGGCTGATAAGACAATGTCCAAATTCTGGCAATTCTTAAAGGGACACACCGGCTTACTGTTTACAATGTAGTAATCATCCTTGACAATAATATTTCGATGGTCGTTGTAAAAAACAATTATCAAAATGTCACGTAATTAACTAGAAATTTTTAAAATTAACAAAAGAGACAAATGTTCACTGTAAAAATTAAGTAGTCAATTGACAAAAAGAAATAGTCATTTCATGGTATCATTTGACTAATCTTTATTTAGTCACCCAGTCGAAAGGTTAGTCATTACATGTGTGCAATGACTAATAATAATCAGTCTTTAAAAATGGTATCATTTGCCTAATTTTTCGGGTGATTAGTCATTTACCAAATATAATTAGTCAATTCCGAAAAATAATTCGTCTTTTAATTAGTCTTTGTACCCTAAATTAGTCGACCTCATTTTTCCTGCTAGGAATACACCCAGCGATAAGCAGCGTGTTCCACCGAATGATGACAGATCAGACTCGTAAGCTAGGGCTTTTGCCCGATTTACCTCTTTTAACGTAACTTTAATAGCGTGGATTGTTGTTCGAGTTACATGTTAATCGACGTACGAAGAAACTTTTTGCAATGTAGAACGGACATTCGTCATACAATACTAAATATGATCGCTTTGTTTGTCAACATACATGTAAAACATGTACTGCAGACAGACATTCTCACTCCACGTACGTTTGTATGCAAGCTGTAGTCACAGTACATGTATGCACGGTACAAACGTAGCCTACACGTACTTACGTCTAGGCCTACTAGGTATCTAGCATGGAACAGTACGTAAGCGAACGTTATGACCTATAATATAACGTATCGTTGAACAAAAGGGCAGTTGACGTGCTGAACAATACCCGTGCCATGCACATAAAAACCCTTTTGTCGGCGTCCACTGTGGCATGTTGATAAGAGTCCCATTCAATGGCTATCGGATTGTGCTGAGTGACAGGCGATCTACCCGCGTGTGCTTTAGGGCGTTTCACACTGCACTGTTTTCTTCTGTCAGACGTACGTAAAAATAATTTGTTCATACGTCAAAATGACGGATGACGGAAGGGTTGATCCTATAGTCGAATTTCCATCCGTCACGTCTGTAGCGCGATCAAAATAATATTAATCACAGCATGATTTTTGCTAAATAGTAGAGGACCTGGCTTAGACATGTATGCACATAATTTAGGAGAGGATAACTCAACTGTTATAGGCTAATATGACCCCAAGGAACAACTTGGGATGTGTGCCAAAATCTCTATCCGGGGCGAAAAGCCCGAAAATGACCACGCCCTTTTTAAGATGGTCACACCCCTTTCTTAATCAGTAGTGCTGCTTCCGACATAGTTGTATCTACTGAATTCAACTGATATTAGCTAATATGACCCCGAGGAACAACTTGGGATGTGTCCCAAAATCGCTACCGGGGAGAAGTACCCAAAACTGACCACGCCCTTTTAAATGACCACGACCTTTATCAGAAGTGCTACCTCTGACATATCTATACATGTATCTACTGAACTTGACTGATATAAGCTAATTTGAACCCGAGGAACAACTTGGGATTTGTGCCAAATTTACTATCGATAGAAAAGTACCCGGAAATGACCACACCCTTTTAAACGACCACGCCCCATATTATCAGAAGTGCTATTTCCGACATAGCCAAACTAATGAACTAAACTGATAAAGACTAATTTGAGCCCTAGGAATAACTTGAGATATGTGTCAAAATCGCCACCTAGAGAGTAGTTCCCACAAATGACCACGCCCTTTTAAAAATGACCACGCCCCTTATTTAAATTGCTACTTCCGACATCGGTGTATCTACTCTAAAGCAAGCTAATTTGATCCCAGGGAACAACTTCGGATTTGTGCCAAATTCCCTATCCGGGATAAGTACCCAAAAATGACCACGTCCTTTTAAATGACCACACCACCTCTTATCAGAAGTGCTACATGTACTTTTACTTTTGCTTTATCTACTGAAATCAACAGATATAAGATAATATGACCCCGAGGAACAACATGGGATGTATGCCAAAATCCTGGGGGAAAAGTACCCAAAAATGAACACGCCCTTTTTTTCGTCAGAAGCGCATTACTTCCGACATAGTTGTATTTACTGAATGCAACTGATGTAAGCTAATTTGACCCCGAGGAACAATTTGGTGTGTGTGCCATATTCGCTGTTAAAAATAGGGAAGAAGTACCCCAAAACGACAACATTCCTCTTTTTCTTTTCATCAGCAGTGCTACTTCCGACATAGCTGTATCTTCAAAACTGTTACAGCTGGGTATCTGGGTGTTTAGTGGGTCATATAGAAGAGTTTCAAATTTATATTTTGATAATTAGAGAAAAATTGCCAAAAATGTTATCCATTACCATATATACTACCCCTTACTACCTACATATATATAAATTGCCAAATATTTATTAACGTAAGCGTTCCATGCTTAAATTGTACGAATGTCTATTTCTTATTCTATAGTGCACTCACACAGGAGTAAATCGTGTTATGAATTCCGTCTTAATGACATTATAGCATTTGGGGTGGGTAGGCAATGCACCCTATCAGCAGTATGGATTAACACGAATAGCTAGATTTTTAAATACATGTAATGTGCACCAAGCTATAGTGAGTAGATTGTTTCTTTTGAATAATTTTCACCTTTTAACTACATGTACTTTGAACAAGGTGAAGCACAAGGAGCAGTGAGAGCGACCTCACCCTAAAAAGAAACAGTTATACCATCATCAGATTGCTACACAAAGTCAAGAGTAAATTTTGCTCTGCCATCAAATACCGCTATATTTCTCTCCAAAGCAAAGACTTTTCTCTCTAATACACGGTACAGATCTAATTTCTATCAAAATATAAATTTAAAACTCTTCTATGATCCCCTAAACATTATGAACATTCCGAACATTTTGAGCAACCCAGAAAATACAACTATGTCAGAAGTACATTTCTGATAAGAAGTGGGTGTGGTAATTTTCTGGTACTTCTCCCCGGATAGCGAATTTGGCACACATCCCACATTGTTTCTCAGAGTTAAATTAGCTTACATCAGTTAAGTTCAGTAGTATATCTATGATGGATACAGCATTTCTGATAAGAAGGGGCGTGGTCATTTCCTGGATAGCGAATTTGGCACAAATCCTAAGTTGTTCCTTGGGGTCAAATTATATTGTATCAGTCGAGTTCAGTAGATACAGCGATGTCGAAAGTAGCACTTTAAATGTGGGGCGTAGTCATTTTAAAAAGGGCGTGGTCATTTTGACACACATCCCAAGTTATTCCTCGGGGTCAAATTAGCTTATCAGTTGAGTTCAGTAGTTTAGCTATGTCGGAAATAGCACTTCTGATAAGGTGGGGCGTGGTCATTTAAAAGGGTGTGGTCATTTCTGTGTACTTTTCCATCGATAGTAAATTTGGCACAAATCCCAAGTTGTTCCTCGGGGTCAAATTAGCTTATATCAGTCAAGTTCAGTAGATACATGTACAGATATGTCGGAAGTAGCACTTCTGATGAAGGTCGTGGTCATTTAAAAGGAGCGTGGTCAGTTTTGGGTACTTCTCCCCAGGTAGATATTTTGGGACATATCCCAAGTTGTTCCTCGGGGTCATATTAACTCATATCGGTTGAATTCAGTAGATACAACTATGTCGAAAGCAGCACTTCTGATGAAGAAAGGGGCGTGACCATCTTAAAAAGGGCGTGGTCATTTTCGGGTATTTCGCCCCGGATAGCGAATTTGGCACACATCCCACGTTGTTCCTTGGGGTCAAATTAGCCTAGATCAGTTGAGAAATCCTCTCCTAAATTATGTGCATACATGTCTAAGCCAGGTCCTAGACTAAAAGCGGTTCGTTTGAGAAAATCCTGTGGTGGATTCTTTGTTTTAGACTGATTGGCTAAAAGAAGGATGAAACAATGCTGGGTGAATTTCCATGCGGTCGGACGTACGCGCGCGTCTAGTACGTGTCAGCTGCTGTTAAAAACGTACAGAACGGCAGTGTCTTGGGGGCACGTCCCCCCCCCCCCCCCCCCCCCCCCCTCCCCCATTTGCCTTATCGACGCAGATATAGATTAAACAAAACAATTGGCACATGTTTAATCTACGCTTTTAAAACTTTAAAACTGCTCCAATACATGGTACGGGTAATAGTCTGCAGCACTAAGGGGCCCCATATGCATTTTCGGGTACAATCTTGGCAAATTTGAGGATATGTTAATTTCATATCAAGGAATTCAAATCCGGTTGTTGCCAATTTTTAAGAGGTCATCTTCAAGGTCAAAGGTCATAAAGGGTCAAAACCATAAAATTGCACTTTGGCGGCCCCTCGTTGGTCAATTTCAACAATCGTGGCACCCATTCTAGGATTTACAGGATGCTAAGTTCATTTTTTATAGTCTCCAAGATTGTTAAGGTCATCTTCAAGGTCAAAAGTCAATTTAAAGGTCACAGGGTCAAAAATCACAAAATTGCACTCTGACGGCCCTTTCCCTGATCAATTTCAACAATCGTGGTGGCCATTCTAGGATTTACAGGATGCTGAGTTCATTTATTAAAGTCTTTAATATTTGTATGGTCATCTTCAAGGTCAAAGGTCAATTTAAAGGTCACAACTAGGGTAAACAATCTTAAAATTGCACTTTGGCGGTCCCTCGTTGGTCAATGTAAGAATCGTGGTGTCCGTTGTAGGATTTACAGGATGCTGAGTTTATTTATTAATTAAGTCTCCAAGATGTTTAAGGACATCTTCAAGGTCAAAGGTTAATTTAAAGGTTACAGGGGGTCACTAATCATAAAAAATGTACTTTGTCGGTCCCTGTTTGGTCAATTTCAACAATCATGTTGTCTGTACTACGATTTACAGGATGCTACGTTCATTTAACTAGGGCCAGGGTCAAGGCCACTTTAATAGGACCCATGGCTCCCCATGGAGTGATGGAAACTGTATAATTTCAGTTAAGAACGTTTTTTTGCAAGGTGTATGGTGATGTAGAGTTTATTTATGAAGATTCCAGGATGTTTATATGTCAGGGTCATGTGACTAAGGTCAGTGGTCAAGGTCAATTTAGACATCGGACTTACCTGGCTGAGGTCGATGGAAATTGTGTATTGCATTTTTTGGGCCTCACTGGCACAATTTGGGTAATTTTGGTGATTTCTTTCTCGGATTTTGAGAATGCCAAGTGAATATCTAAAGACAAGTCAGGGTCGTGTGAATAAGATCAAGGTTATCTTAGATCGTACTGGGCTCCATTAGGAAAATGTTTGATGGGAGGGGAGAGGTTTTTTCAAGGTTTTGAGGATGCCAAGTTGATTTATTTTTGAAAGTCTTAAGATGAATAAATTTTGGATTCATGTGATCAAGATTAATAATATACGTGGAACTTCGAAAACTATTCTTCATAACTATGACGGCTAATGCATATTATTATTATTATTATTATTATTATTTATTTCTGGTACTGAAACCAAGGATTCCTCAATAGTGCCCACTGCACTGTCGCTCGCGCGGCAAGCGTGAGGAAACCCATGATGAATTAGATATGGCCAGAGACACCGGGGAATCCCTCCCCTTCTCTTCACGAAGAAACGCTCTGGGATCTTTAAAGTGCGTTACCTTACCTAACACACCGGACCAACGGCTTTACATCCCTTCCGAAGGATGGAGAAAGTGTGATTAAGTACCTTTCTCAAGAGCACAAGTGCCACAACCTGTCGCGGCCCAACAACTAGCGGACAACTGTCTAGCAGAACTTGTAATGAGCTTTTCAATTAACTCGTAATGAAGATATTTAACATTAAAGCCCGCCAAAGTGTGTGACTGAGTACATCAAGATCCTGGAGAAAAACATCAAGCAGTCCGCAGAGAAATTCAGGGAGCATTTTGACATATCAGCAGGACAACGATCCAAAACACACTGCCAAGTCAGTCACGAAATGGTTCCGGGATAATGCTGCAGGCGTAGAGTGGCCAGGCCAAAGTCCGGACCTCAAATCAATCGAGATGGGGGAGACCCTTTCAACCTCAAAGACCTGGAGACTTTAGCGGAGTGGGCCAAATTCCACGCAGATACGTTGTGAGCCAGTACCAGAAGGCATTTTCCATTGATTGTAAAAAGGACTTTGAACTGATCTAAGGAGGCTAGACATATTTTCTGCAAATCTGTCAATAAAATACCCCCGAAATGATGTACATGTATTTCTTGAAATGTCTCTTTGCAGTCATTCCTTCAGCTGCCTGTCACACTCTTGTAACTTAAGCCAAAAGACTCCCATTCCTCAAAATTTAAACGATTCAAAATATGGTAAGGGTATGAATAATTTCAGGCTTGTTAGAGTTGTTTTTCTGTAATAAATTAGTGTTTTATAGACGATTTTTATGAAAACAAAACAAACAAAACTTAATTTCTGGGAGGGGTGGTTATGCCTTGCTAAGCTCACGTAATAGCCAATCCCAATCAGTGAGGAACAACTGTACTACCGTGATTCGAGACCACCAGTTGGCTTCATAGCTCAATTGGTAGGGCGTCTGCACGTTAAGCAGAAGGAATGCGGTTCGAATCCCGGTGGAGCAAAGTTGCTTTTCACTGCATCCAGATTTCCCAAACTCATATGGATTTGTCCACATTGGTATCGAATTCATTCACCCCGGCGGTCCCTGGGTAATAATCCCTGAAAGTAATCACTTAATCATACTAAAACAGCATGCTCCCTATAATAGAGACTGTAGTCACTTGTGCATGATTTGTGTACCAGAAAAATTCAGAACGGTATTTTGTTCGGGCTTATTAGGCTTTTATTTTGCCATAATATCATCTACTAGTCCAAACTATGTGAACTTTAATAATCTGAAAATATGGTCCTTTTAAATGTGCGATGACATACGAAATTTTGACCGGATTAGAAAACTAAACAACACTGGGATTTAAAGGCATAACAGATGATTGGTAAACTGTTAAAAGGGGGTTAGGCCTATTTCTACTAGAAGCCCATTGATAAAACTGTCCTGGACAAATTTTGAAACTATGTAACGATTGAAAAAAATGAACCAGAAACGAACGTAAAAACCAAAGTGCTATTAAAATGAATGACAAAAGACGAAATCGCCTTTTCAATACAATGCCGATCCCCACACGAAACAAATTCCACGCAATTAGGGAAAGATAAGTCGGACGTCATCATATAGCCCTCCTGCACGAAACATAGATAAGGCAACTCGGGAGAATTCTAATTTGGTTCCTAGTAAAATCTTCGTATTTGCCACTCCAATTTGTTTCATTAGATTTACACTTATTCATGTTTAAAAGATCGTTTGAGGGAAAATTAATAACGTCTGAGTACAGTGTTGATTTCGTTCCGGTTTTTCTTGTAAACTCAGAAAAAATTGGGTCACTGAAAATGATACCCTCATCAGGTACTAAGCTTATTCGCTTGAATGAACTACAAATTCGCCACGAATGATCAGCGAAATATAAACATTAAGACAGCTCGACTTTTACAACGCGTCCAAAACATCTCGTCTCTCCAGACAACTTTATTCCCATGTATGAAAAACTACGGTGGCTGATTTCCGCCAACAAAACTACTTGTTTTTATTACGGCGTTATAACGCTGTAGTACGGCGTTATAACGCCGTATTTTTACGGCGTTATAACGCCCTAATTTTACTGCGTTATAACGCCCTAATACGGCGTTATAACGCCATAATACGGCGTTATAACGCCCTATTACGGCGTTTTAACGCCCTAATTTTACGGCGTTATAACGCCCTAATACAGCGTTATAACCCCCTATTACGGCTTTTTAACGCCCTAAGTTTACGGCGTTATAACCCCCTATTAGGGCGTTTTAACGCCCTAATTTTACGGCGTTATAACGCCCTAATTTTACGGCGTTATAACGCCCTATTAGGGCGTTTTACCGCCCTAATTTTACGGCGTTATAACGCCGTAATTTTACAGTGTTATAGTGACCGACGGCCACGCGTGCCAGTGTTTACTATACACCGCCGGCATTGTATGTGATACTACCAAAACTTGTTCTAGCTAAACATAAGTCATAACAGGATCGGAGTACAGCATATTAGCCTCTTATTGGCGCAACTTAGTTCCTAATAGAAGACAGCTAAGTTAAAGGTATGTTAATTGTCTTTGCAAAGGGACGATTTGACAATTTAACGTACATTCTCACCTACCCCTAGATCTGGGGGATATACATTGGGTGAGGTCATAATTGTATGTGTGTTACGTGTTAGTGTTAGTGTTACATCTGTTAACAGATCTTATCTCAATCATAATTGTGACCTCAGAACAAACGCCGTGTTAACACGGCGTGTTAGTGTGTGTGTTGAAAATCGTGCGCAGAACTGCAAATTGCAGTGAGTGAGGGCGCAATTCTGTGCTCCGTGTTAGTGTAACAGATCTGTTAACAGATCTGTTAACACAGCGTCTCGGGAAACTGTATCAGTGTTAGTTTGTTAACAGATCTGTTGACTCGGCATCCTGGGAAATGTCAAGTCGGTAGGGTTCTGCACGACATTAAACACTAACACTAACACAGAATTGTGACCTCCGGTCCGTGTTACACGAGCTTAACCACTAGTGATTGAAATTTTCAAAATCTTACCGGAAAAAAAGTCTAAATTGTTGGTAGAATGCAGGATCCAACACATTTAGAAATTGAGTTGAACAATTAAACTTAATTTATTGATAATCACGAAAGTTCAAAATTAATCAAAATTAACACCACCCACTTCGTTCAGATTAACTTAACAGATCTGTTAACAGATCTGTCACACTAACACGATGTGTAACATAAGGTGTTTAACTAACATGAGATGTAACACTTACACGTCTTAAACATCATGTTAACATCGAGTTAACACGGCGTTTGTTCTGAGGTCACAATTGTGATTAAGTTAACACTAACACGCCACGCAGAGTTGTGACTTCGCCCTATGTACAGTGTACATAATTAACATGGTGCTAACACCGTGTTAACAGATCTGTTAACACTGTGTTAACCTGGACGTTCAGTTAAAGGCCGAGATTAATGCCGTGTTAACAGATCTGTTAACAGATCTGTAACACTAACACTAACACGTAACACACACATAATTGTTACCTCACCCATTGTGTACATAGCAATAGGATCGTGCACCAACTTTAACTGGTGGACATTAAAATATGGCTAGCGCAATGAACTGCTGCCCAATTCCTACCAAACTTCGTCTGATACTTCTTGAGAACACGGGAGGGTTTAGTGACCCGTGACAGTGTAAAACCGCCTATAGTTAAAGGAGGTCTGAAAAATTGCAGGTTTCTTAATTCTATGGAATATTGCCAGCGCGTACGTTGAAAAAAGTAGCTCAATGTAAGCTTATTTTTAAACTGTATCCTATGGAAGGCCAGGGACATAAATAAAACTAGACTTTGGCGTTTGTGCTTGTTACAACTAAACGCAAGGTGATCGGGCGACATGAACAATGATCTGATGATGACGTCACACTTTTGAAATTGTTTGAAAACTTGAGTTGTTTGATGTTGCTACCTTTTATAGCGCTCTCTGTTGGATAGTGAAACCTAATCAATATTGTTGTTCTTTTTACTGTAGTTATTTGTATATAGGTATACAAGAATTTTGTACCCTAAATTAACAGTTATCTGCATGCAAAGTTAAAGATGACATAACACAACTTTCCCAAAATATTTGACGTCAATGCGAGATTTAAAAGAAAAAGAAAAACCGAAAAAAGCGTCCGCGTGCGAAATTAAATGTGCACATATTTAGATTAGGCCTACTCTACAATATGACTTATAAGTCATAAATATGACTTGTGTGAAGCTAGGTTCATACTTCTCCGCCGAACTCACTCGCCGCATGCTCGCCGCACTTTCGCCGAGTGTAGTCGCTGCATAGTTAATACTGACCGCGCACTGTTGAACTCGTTTGACCCTATACTCGGCGGACAAAATTACCGTTCCGCACGTAGGTCGCCGAGCGAGTATGAATTGGGCTTAAGACTTGTGTAAGACCTTTTTGACCACTTTAAAAAATATTTAAAAAATATATATTTGTGTCATGTTCGACGCTCGGAATCGAGGCCAACAGATTCCGACTATTCTGAAATCATCTTTAGGTATATACGGCAGGGTGCACCACACTAAATAGAGCCCCCATAGTAAACAACGGTAAATGTCAAATTTTCAAAAATCATGGAAAAATACTTAGCCTCTCATACAGCGTTTCAGGGAAACTTCATGCGCTACTGCGCAAAATAGGGCCACTTTTTCTAGCTAAATTGTCCAAAATACTTTTTCTACACATTGAAGACCATGCTCATTCAGCTCTCAACTCCATGCACCTATCAATTGTTCCCCCCCCCCCCCCCCCCCCCCCCGCGCTGCCCCACCCACTAGGTTGGGGTTTGGTCACATTTTTCATGCCCCAGGGTGGGGCATTTTGCCCATTTTCTGTGCATTTTGCGCATGTTTTGCACCCGAGGGTGGGGATTTTTGTCACCTAAATGTTGTCCCAGGGGTGGGGATTTTGTCACGCAAAAAGTGACAATCCCTACCTCTAAAGCCCCCTTCCCACATACAGGTATAGTACGTCGTATCGACGGCGGATGCCCATCCCTGCTCATCCGGGAGACATCCCTGAGGATCCCCAGTACACCCCTGGGCATCCCTAGTAGCAGTGGCGGATACGGCGAAGCCGTGGCCACGCCGCGAAAATTTCAAACATGTTTGAAATTTCCGGGAGTCTGCTCCCGGTAAGACACACCCGTAGCACAGCCGGCGGACATCCGATGGCATACGCCTACACCCGGCGGCTAATCCGGCGCATACGTGAACAGCCGTGGCAGACACGTGGCGTGTGAAGTCGTCGAATCCACCACGGCTCCATGCCGGGTGTGCAGGGATGCGTCACGGATGGGTTCACGGCTGTGACGGGTGTACCAGGTATGAGGTACGTATGCGACGGATAGCGCCGGCCGATTGGCGGATACCACGTATGATCCGACGAGTGCACTACGGCTTGAGGACGGGTCCACTACGGTTTGGAGGTAGTATAAATAGGAGTGCGCTGGCCCAGAGAAGTCATTCGTATCTCTGCTTTCGACGAGATCACATCGACGTGTACGACAACATAGTATACAAGAATGCCTAGAGTCAGAGCTTCCAAGAAGTCCACAACTGCTGCTGCTGCTGCTGCTGCTGCTGCCAGAAGAGAGCAGGAAGAACAGCCACTCCAGTCAACGCCTGCTGATGAGGGGCCTGCTGAGGGGCCTACCGAAGAGCCTGCTGAAGAGCCTGCTGCGGATCCTGCTGAGGATGTTGAGCCAGCCAGTCCGGTTCCTGGACCTCCATCGCCAGTTTTGGGCCGGACCTCCAGACCTGGATCATCCTTGTCTCAGCGCAGCTCTGAAGACCCAGCCAGGAGAAGACATGACAAGCTGCACCTGCCTCCTGAAGATGAACAGAAGGTGGCTGACTGGTTCGAGGACCACCCTATGTTCTATGACAAGGCCCGGCGTGACTACAAGGACACTGCCCTGAAGTCCCGGAAGCTGGAGGAGGTAGCTGCCTCTCTGTCTGTTCCCTGCTCTGCCCACGCCTTGAAGACCTGGCTGGATTCCATGCGGACATCGGCTGGCAAGCTTCTGAAGCAAGGTCCTTCTGGAACAGCGAAGAAGAACCCAACGGAGAAGGAGTCCTGGGTGATCCAGAACTTTGGGTTCCTCGCCGACCACATCAAGAGGGTGCCCGGCAGACAGGCTGGTCGGATCGTGCGGCAGAAGAGGACCTCCGACTCCAGTTCCAGCGAACAGCGCCAGTCAGATCCCGAGGAGGAAGAGGAGGAGGAAGAACCTGAGGTGGCCTTCATCGAGGAGCCTGTGGCCGGAACCTCCAGGGGGAGGGGGAAGAAGAGGAAGACTGAAGGACCTTCTCCTATGGTCCAGCGACTCGTCGATGCTGCCCTGCTGACCTCCCAAGCTGTGGAACAGAGGACCAAGGTGGAACAGGCACCCAAGGACCCCCACAGCCTGCGTGTGAAGAACTGGTGCCAGTACCTCTACACCGAGGCCATTGAGCTTGAGAAGGATGACTACGAAGACTTCCAAGCACAAGTGGTCTCCCTGCTGCACCAGGTAAAGAGGACTGCGCGCCAGAGGAAACAACAGCAGCAACACCAGTTCCAGCATCCACCGCAGCCCACCATGATGCATCCCATGCCCATGCAGCACTAGGGCTATGGGATGGCATATGTGCCTATGCAGCCGCCTCCTGCACCTTACAGGATGCCACAGCCAGGGACCCCGACAGCCCAGCCACAGCAGCAGCAGCCGGTGCCTTCAACATCAGGACCTGCAGCGACCGACACCGGCCCTCCATCCATCGGCAGCCTGTTGGCCTCTTTGGACAACATGACTCCAGGGACTCCAGGGACTCCATTCTCCTTCACCAGTCAGAGGAGCCCTACAACAACATCACCAGCGAGGTCCAGCAGCAGCCGTTACCAGTGAGCAAGTCTTGCTCCAACTGAAACCCCCGGCCCTTTTCAGGGCCACCAAATCCTCCAAAAAGAATAAACCAATCATCACAGTGTGTTGGCAAAAAAAAGTTCCCTCAGTCCCACTTGCTAATGAAAAACCCCCTATGCACTTTCCATTTCAATGATCTTTTCCCTTCAACTTTCTTTTCTTACTTTTTTTAATCTCTGATACCACTCTCAGAATTTTATTTTCTTTTAGCCTAACAACTAAAGTCTTTTATTTAATTTTGTTGGGCCATGACAAAAGCACTCTTCTTTTTTGCGGGGCCTGACACAAGTACAAGTGTCTACTTTTTAAAATGGTAATAATTAATGAGAAGCACATGACAGCAATAATATGTACAAGTTTTGACAACACACAAGTAATATGTACAATTTTCTTACTAGTAATACCTATATACATTTAGGAATTTCTACTTACAATAGCTATATACATGACATATAATACAAATATACAAAGCGAAATCCACAGGTGCAGAGACTAGACCATGTCGCCCTGCCACTCAACACTGCCAGCTTCCGAGATGAAGTACTCCACCAGGTACAGTCTCTGTCTCTTGGCTTGTGTTGTCCCATAATTGCCTCTGGGTCCTGGAGCAGCATCTTGCAGTTCTCCTACATCCCTCCAGGTACCTGGGATGACTTGATGTGTGGCTCCGTCTTCTCCATCTACCTCGTTGTGGGTCTGGGCAGGGAACCGGATTCGCAGCAGGTTATGCAGGCAGCAGCAGGCCAGGACGATGGACTCCACAGTCTTTGGTTGCTGTGGCATAGTTGTCAGGAGACAACGAAATCTGGCTGCCAGGATGCCGAAGGCATTCTCTACCACACGTCTGGCTTTGGAGCATCGGTAGTTGTAGATGCGCTGCTCCATGGTCATGTTGCGTAGAGGCAATGGCTTCATCAACCAGCTGCGAAGAGGAAAAGCGGCATCCCCCAACAGGAAGTACGTCAAAGGCACTTGGTCACCAGGAAGTGGTTCTGCAGGGGGTAGCCCCAGAGTATCACTTTCCAACCCTTCCCGGAAGTCCGTCTCAGCAAACACCCCGCCATCGGATCCAGCTCCATTCGCTCCTGCATTCACGTAGATGAACTTGTAGTCAGCATCCACTACAGCCATCAGCACTATAGAGTAGAAGCCTTTGTAATTGTAGTAAATGGAGCCGGACTTCTTGGGACATCTCAGGGCGACGTGCTTGCCATCAACTGCACCTATGCAGTGGGGGAAGTTCCAGCGGTCCTCAAACTTCTTCGCCACCTGCCTCCATTCATCTGGTGTTGATGGGCAGACTATCACCTCCTCAGCATAGGCGTCAATGATAGCCTCGCAGACCTCCAGAATAAACTTGGAGATGGTGTTGTGGCCACTCTGAAACCATACATCAGACTCTGGTAGCTGCTTCCTGTTGCCAAATATCTCAGGGTAATAGCAAGCTTCAGGCCAGGCTCCAGTGCCTTCCTCCAGAAGGTGTTCTGTCGCTGTATCTTCCCCTGGATCTTCTCTAAAATTTCTTGCCAGATTGCAGCGTCGATGCGCAGGAAATTCCTCAGTCTGCCTTCATCTTCTCTCTGCAGTTCTTGAAGTAGAGTGTGGTAATGGCCCTGCTGTACTCTGCGAAGCAACCATGGTCGCACCCACCATCTTCTTCTTGCTGCTCTACGGGCTGCCTGTTGTTCTCTTTTCTTTCTGCTCCTCTCCCTTTCTTCCTCGTCCAGAACCACTACAAGGGCAGTCGTACAAAGGACCTGGGCACTGGCAAGGTAGACATCTTCATCTGTTGTATCCTGGGACATGTTGCCTCTCTGAAGTCTTGTGAACGAATGACCAGAGGCTGTGCGGCAGGTCCTTTATATATGCGACTGGCCACAGTCGTGTTGTATCCTTCGGACCAGCCGTCATAGTTGGCGGACAGTCGCCGTATTAGCTGTCCTTGCCGACGAGTCCCTAGAGGCATCCCTACTGTACTCCTTGTATCCGCCGACTGATCCGTACAACCCGACGGATCGTCCGTCACAGCCGGGCCTAACCCCTGCTCGTCTGCACCGATTTCGGCGTATCACCCGCCTGACAGCCGCCGGGCAGTCGGCGGACATCCTGCACACCCGGCGACTCACCCGTGCACTGCATTTTTCCCGTCGCATCCGCCACCAATCCGCCAAATTACGTTCCGCCCCGCATCCGCCGTATTATACCTGTATGTGGGAAGGCCGCTTTAGGTGGGGTAGCCCGGGGGGGGGGGGGGGGGGGGGGGAGGGGGGGGGGGGGGGGAAACAATTGATAGGTGCATAATATAGAAACATTTAAGGCATACACAATATTCATGACTCGCGCATCGATTTCTGCCTGTTTAGTGGTGTGCACCCGGCAGCCGTCAGACCGCCATACTGAAACAGCAGGAATTCCTCACATTTCCCGGAGTTACCCGAATGCACGTCCGGACGTTATCGTCGATCGTCGGGTGCGATTCCTCTGTGTTTCGAGAATTACAACTGCAATAATGCCGCCGATGATACAGACAACGTTTTAATTTAATTTGTTTTCCTATGGGGCATGTGGACATTTTCAAGACAAACAAGTTGTAAGAAGTCTTGATTTGTTTTCTTGATATTATTTTATCATCAAATCCTTACACGTTAGGCCTACATACGTCAAAGGTTAAGATTTTATTTGCCAGAAATGGAATACATTCCCTTTGAAATTGTTATATATTGGTTGTGGTTACGAACAACCCGTATAGTGCGCGCGCGTTAACTTGAACATTAACGATTATGAATTGTAAATTGTAACCAATAGCTGCGCTCCTAAAAATAAACGAATGGCGTAAAGTTGTTATTTTTGACGTGTCGGTTTCTAGAAATAGATGCATGACGTCAAAGACACGTTAGCTATTATAGACGTGACGGCTACTACCGTCCCCAGATTTCCATTTACAAGAAACGGCTACTACCGTCCCCAGATTTCCATTTACAAGAAACGACATGCGTTATTGAACGGCACATCACCGTAAAGGGCATTCTCTTGCAACAGTGCCTCTTTAAAGGTCCTCTAACACACGGACAAATCTCGGGCGCGAGCGGCAGGAACTTCACAAGTGTGAGGGCGCTATACCGTGCGCGGCGATCTCAATATAGCCTTGACAAAAGGCTACATTGCATGAGCTGTCAATCATCCAATAACGCTTACACACAAACATTTTCGCCTCTACTCCGAGGCCTCTTCCTTTTGGACAAAGATTATCTACAACGGTATGTGGCTACCATGAGTGATTTCATAAAATTATCGACTAAAGGCCTTAAAACGTTGAATATATAAAATGCAACTTCAGAAACAGCAAAAAACATACAGTTCATTCAGTGGAAGCCCCCTAGCTATGGCGGATATAAAGAAAAGAGCCTAAAAGTAAGGAATGACAGAAAAGGATTCCTTACTTTGAGTACCCCGTTCCATATAAGAGATTAAAAGTGTCATTTTTATCAAACCACTTACCTATAGTGTGTTACTCTTGATCTTTTGTTCAGAATGACAAGATTATTTTTGTAAAAAGAGGGCAGGGTTTTGATTTTTGATGGAAATTATGGGATAACTGGCCAAAGGTTTAACAAATTAAAGATGGCGTTTTATGCTCAATGTGGCATGCAATGCCGTTTTTGATTGGCTGAGGAAGGTTTCACTCTAATACCCGGTCTCTGATTTGTCAATGAGTGGGAGTTTTTTACAACATAAAACAGCAGAAGGCCAAATTCAAACGAGTTAGC